>OVBI01002986.1:0-15390 GCA_900406495.1 Sisymbrium altissimum
TATATATATATATATATATATATATATATAATTCTCTCTTTTTCCGAAAAAAATTTCGGAAACACTTAAGTTTTTCCCGAAAAACCTAAAGAATCAAAGAAAGAGAGCATATGAGCCAAAACTGGCCGAGCTGGACGCTCAGCATGCTGCCTACCATCCAGCTCGGTAGGAAATGCTGGCCAAAGTCAGCATTTCAGCCCATGAACACCCGTCCCTTGCAGCCAGCTCGATATTCATGGTTTACGAGTTGGTTTCGCGCGAAAAACTTCCGAAAAACTTATCCTTAATAGTTTTTCGGAAATCTTTTTACGAAAACTTTCGAAAAACTTAGCATGAACAGGTTCTCGGAAAAAATTACCAAAAAATTCGGACATGAACTGTGTTTCGGAAGAATTTCCGCGAAAAAACTTAACTTAAACAGTTTTTCGGAAAAATCTCTTTGGAAAAACTTAACTCGAGCAGTTTTTCGGAAAGACAATTCCAAATCCTTATACGCGTTGCACTCTTTTCCTTTACTACAGTTTTTCTCAAAGGGTTTTTCTTAGTGAAAGGTTTTTAATGAGGCAACATCCCAAGCGTATCCTCAAAACCGATCCTCACTTCACATACAAGACACTTAAGCTCCGACAGTCCTTAAAAGGCACAGACAACATCTAGCTTTCCTTCAGCAGACAGCCTGGTCTCCTTTTCCACCTTGCGAACAGCTCAAGAAACGTTTCAATCCAATCTCAGCTCGGTAGAAAAACTCGATCTGTCGCCAAGAAAGATCATACGAACTTTCAAAAATCGCGGAATCGAAGTTCCCGAGATATGGGGATCAGAACATTTTATCTCCTTAATCCCGCACTATACTACTTAATCGCTGCGTCAAGATCATGCTAGATAGTGACGTGCTGGGGGGGGCTAAATGTTGGGGTCAAAATCCACATTTCCGGAATTAACGATTAAAATATTTGAATATCGAAAAAGAGTTTCCATATTTAGATATGGATTCAGAGAAAGTTCATTTTGAACCACTTTGTCGATAACTCTGCGAAGAAAGTAAGAAATTTTGTCTTTCGAGAGTTTTTCTGAAAAATCAATGAACTCGCAATTCATCAAACAAAGGACGATCGGCTGGATGAAATATGACAGCCAGCTCGGTATCAAGACCTGCTAGTGATACTGAGCTGACTGACATCTCTTGACCACGTTCGGCTGATCATTTCATCCTTTGAACGATTCCACCAATAAACCGACGAAAGTTATGATTTTTCGAGTAAAAGGCAATCAACCAAGCTTGGAGGGCCAGCTAGATCAGTATTTTGGCTGCCAATCCTACCGAGCTGGTCAACATACATAAGTTGGATGCATGTTTTGCCAAGCATTTGCCACAGAACGTCGATCTGATCAGCACAGAGAAGTCAGCTCGGTACCAATCTACCGAGCTGGCTGTCATGATGCATTCATCTTGGTATCATGCTCCCTATTTGATACCGAGCTGGACAGAATGATGCATTCAGCTCGGTACAATCCTTTCCTTCCTGGAAACCGAGCTGGATAACACATTCCGAGAGTTCCGGGCTGAAAAGGATATGTGTTCAATGATCGAGGTGTATCTTCCAAACCACAAGGCTTTTGAACATGAAACCACCTGGACAATATTTTCAACTCCATTACGAAGCTCCTAGAAGAAGAATCAGATCAACCAGAGTTCATACGAGAAAGTTATGCCATCCACAAGTTGGGAGTTTCAGTCCAGCTCGGTACGGAACCTTGGAGCAGCTAGCTGGGTGTTTCCTTCACCAATCGTACCGAGCTGGACGACATATGCCAGTCAGCTCGGTAAAATCCACCCTTCTGGATACCGAGCTGGTGGACACCCTTCAGCATACTGAGATGTACGCATCTCACGACTTATAGGAAGATCTCCTCTCATCCTGTATACCGAGCTGGACGACATCATGGACCTGGAAGCAAGCCAGTTCAGCATTTCCTGCACCCAGGCTACCGAGCTGAACGGTCAGCATGCTGCCTGCTGTCCAGCTCGGTAGGAAATGCTGACCGAGCTGGCTGACACTTTTTGTTTCGTCTCGTTTCGCTTCGTTCTTCGTGTTCAGGGTCTTTTCGTAAACATACTGATGTTTTCGTAAGTTTCTCGAAGCATCGCGATGTTTCGTCTATCCAATTGGGCCAAGCTGGAAGGATGGACCGACAAGGGCTGAAACCAACTGATGGAAGTTTCTAGAAGTTTCCTCGAAGATTTATGGAAAATTTATCGGAAAAAGGAAAAGACATTTGTCCCACATTGAAACTTAGGCTGTTTAGGACTTAGGTTATCTTAGCATAAATAGGATCGATCTTTACCTCTTGTAAGACATTCTAAGACGTTTTACGCATCCAATATATTCACAATATACTATTCATTCGAGATTTAGCAATAAAATCGTATTCTCATCTTTCCTTCTTCTTATTCTTCACTTTTGCGGAAATTTACCAAAAATCTTTCAAGAGGTTCTCATTCCAGAAATTTTGGGACCTAATTATCAAATCCACTTTCTGAAAATACATTGTGCGAAATCTCGTTCCCACAATCTATTAATGTTCTTCTCTTTGGTAGATTGACAAGCAGTCAGATGTTGGTCACACTAATGATCTTAATCAACCTTGGCAGCCAACAGTGATGAAATTGAGAATATCAGAGTAAGTGAAAATGTTGAAAATCTCGAAACATGTTGTCCTCTTGAATATAATAATGAGATTCCTAAAGAACAAGAAAAGGGAAATTACTCGGTGTCATATATTGTTTTATATTGTTTCAAGTATCATTTATGATTTATCAAAAGAAGAGGTAAAAAATACTTAAGTTATGAATTATATTTTTTATTTCTTGTAGATGGAAATAAAGAGGTGAAGATAAAATTCCACACCTTCAGTTACTCTTGCAGAAAAAAAAAAAAAAAAGAAGACGAACAAAGAAATGTCTTAGAAAAGCTGGAGAAAGAATAGAGTCCGGGTGAACATAGTCTTAAAGATACTGAGGTATTTATAGCCTATTTAATTTTGATTTAAGAAGATTTTACTAAAATAGACAAAAAGATTGCTAAAATTTGATTTATTTTTCAGGAAAACCAAGAACTTCGAAATGATACACAACATTTGACTCAACTCATTTCTTCAAATGCGACAAAACAAGCTGATGTCAAACAAACTTCGACTCAAGGGTTGACTCAACCCAGTTCTGCAAATGAGACACAGCAAGCTGATGTCACACAACCTTTGACTCAAGTGTTGACTCAGGATATGACAGAAGATTTGACTCAGGTTCAGACTCAATACTTGACAGCTGAGGACAATTTACAGCTGCAAAGGTCTCAAAATGTTGATGAGGTATCGTGTTTCTTCTGATTTATGATTGGTTATTTCATATTTTTCGTTTTTGGAAAGACCTTCCTGAAAACAGATAATATGTTCATTTTTTTTTTAATCTTGCACGGTAAGATATGCAGTGAAGTGTACAATAGGATGAAGTGGATGATAACAACGTAGAGATTGAAAAAGAAGAAAACAAAGCCCCTGAAATGAGTAAAGAGGTATATTCCTGGAAACTCAACTTCCTTTTTATTGCGGTAGATTGTTTTCAATTCTTTAATTGTGTTTCCTACTTGAAATTTTTCCGAAAAGCAATACTTAACTTCATTCTACATTTGTGATTGATATAAGGGGAAAGCTGTCGCTATTGATAAAAAGAGGAAACCTGCTTTGGAAGCTAGGAAAGAGAAAGAGGATGATGTATTCTTGGCTTTGGATTTGGTAGTTATTCAATTGCGTTATTCAGGAAAGCCTTATTGTTTGTCTCACTTGATGGAATTACGAAACAAGTGTCTGAAAAGGAGAGAAAACTTCCTAAAAATGTCTGAAAATATCCATTGTGATTTATTGCAGGGGAAAACTGCTAAAGTTGTTAAGAAAAGTTAAACATCTGCTATGGGTAGTAACTCAGAATTTCTAAGAAGAAGCGACCGCGAGCCAAAACAATCTAGAGACACAAAAACACCTTTCGGGTCTGAGAGAAACCCAGCGTTAACTGTAACGCCTGAGGTTACCCATGCCGTTGATCCATTTCCACACCTTCACTCCGTCGATACTCTAAATTTCAAGAGTGGATTTCTTTAGAAGGTGAAGAAGAAAGGTTAGTACTTTGTTGAGAAATTTTAATGTGTATATTTATTTTATTGTAAGTTAGTTGCTCAATTCTTCTCTTTTGAAAGAACACAATTATGACAGGCTGCTGATAATTGCGAATTAACAAGTAAGGAAACATTTTCTTATCACAATGAAAGATGCAGAAAAGATGTTCACTTATAAGATAAAATAACTCACAAAATCCTTCATTCTTGTATATGACGAAAGGTTTCATGAAATTAATGTTAGTATTTTAGGAATACATTGTTGGAATCTAGGAGAGATTTAGGAAACCAATGTAAGTAATTAGGAAGGCATAGCTGAGAAATGATTTTCCAACTTTTGTGATGTTATCAGATGCGCAAAAATGGATTATTCTTTTAGATAGTAAATACTTATACAAAAAATTTCAAAACTATGAATTTCTTTATTGCAGCACAAAGATGTTTGTCTTCAAATGCTTAACGCAAGACGAAACAAGAATGCATATTGGTTTCATAACAACCGGGTGTCAAAATAATGCTTTGTACATGCAAGTTTCTTCAGAAACCTGACCTATTTCTACAATTCGTTCAAGAAACCACCACAACCAAAAAAAACGAAAAAATCATTTTCTTCTGAAATGGAAACCTGGTAAATCCAAATAAGAAATAGGTGGACGAGGTTAACGTAATCTATGGGACATCATACGTTGGAAACAAAAAGTATCAACATTATTTTGGAATGGCAATAAGCTTGATGATGAGACAAGTCAATGTGTTTTATTCCGGATATCCCAAAGAAGATATGTCTATGATTCTTACTGCAGCAAATCAAATTGCAGGTATAATCACTTTTTTTATAAATTTTCATACAGTGCATGAAAACATTTTTAAAAAAAGAGTTTAAGAAACTATTACTGGTATTTAGGAAGACTTTACGGAAAATCATTTTTCACCTGGCAGTATTAATTTATGTGTTGTTGTGTGCTATATGCAGAGATGATTCTGGCACTAATGTATGCAGCTTTTGGGAAAGCGACTTATTTAGATGATCTAACTCCTTTCAAAGTTCAGAAGGCAGAAAGGATCCCAAAGACAAATTTGGAAATGAGCCGTGGTGTCTTTGTCATCAAAATGTTGGAATGCCACTCAATGGGAGTTAAGGACATGTCAAAGGTTGCTGATAAGTATGTGCATGACATGAGAACCAAGCTTGCATGTGATATCTTCGAAGAATTTGAAGACACTATGGAGACCTAAAGCGTTGTTTAATTTGATTTCATTGTCAATTTATAACTATACTTTGATTAAGGAAGGGTTCAATAAGCCTCCAATAACCCATTTCTAAAAACATTTTCGAACCTTAAAGATTTTTGGAAATTGTTTTTGGAAATTTTTATTGTTAATTTTGGAAAAATTTAGTAACGAATTGCTAATATTTAGGAAGGTTTTACTAACTCTGTTTTCTAATATTTAGGGAGACTAACGTTTTAATGGCGTTCAGGAAATATTAACTCATATTTATGAAGTCCATCCGAAAAAATAAAAAATAGGTCTAAGAATTATTAAGTTCAATCAATTCGAATGAATTAACACCTATTAAGGAATACATTCCTAAAACTGACAAAATGATTATACATCATCCGTTCTGTAGGGATACATGCGACTTTTCAGTTTTAAAAAAGTATAAAATACAAACCGACTTTTCACTATCCCATTTTCTCCCAGTTACCAATTTCTCTTGAAAGAAAAAATATCACTACAAAACGATTCGACTTCTAACTACTGCTTGTCACTACGAAAAATTTTATCCGTTTTGTTTTTCAAAAGCAACTCCAAACTTCCTTCCAAATCCCTCAATTCCAAACTTGAAACTTCCCAATTCCATCAATTTGTCTACAGTTTCACATAAAGAAAAGGTACGCTTCTCTCTCTTCCTCCTCTTCCTCCAATCGACTGTTTTAATTGTTTAGGAAGGCCTTCAATACCATCGACTGTTTATGTCAATTTTTTTTATGTTAATAGGTATGCAAATGGAAGATTCTTTGCCAAAAAAGATTAAGCTTCCTCCTTTGAAATTCGACATTGGAGAGCAGCCATGACAAAAAGTCATTGTTAATCAACCGTCCTCGCTCAAGCATGTCGAAACAGTAAAGGATTTGCTTGGTAACCAACTGTTTAACAGATGCAAAAGTAGTTTTATGGGTCCTCTCATCAAGGTAGGTGAGAGGAAATTGCAATTTTTTGCAAAAATTGCTCATTGCATTTTTACCATAAACCTTGGGACAATAAAGCAAAACGAGCTGTGGTTTCACTTTGCAGCGCAGGAAATAAAGTTCTCTATTAGAGAATTTCATTTGGTAACAGGACTATCCAGACTAAATGAAGGCCATTCAAATTCTCTCGATATTTACTGAATGGCACTCATTCTCTAAGCGACCTAGAAAATGAGATTCAAAAGCTCAGCAGGGATAAAGTCGATGAGAATTTGCCTTAGGAATGCTGCTTCTAATAGAGGTAATCCTTCTTGGCAAGTACCACGCTTATCAATTCCCTGCCGCCAACATTGATATAGCTCAGCATCTAGACACTCTGATGAGTTATTCCTGGGGGAGAGATGCGTATGAAATATTGCTGAAGTCAATTAAGAAAATTTTGAAAACTGATATCTCAGGAAGCAAGTATGAGCTGCACGGATTCCCTTTGGCGATTTATCTGTGGGTATTGGAATCAATACCTTTTCTTCAAACCAGTTTCAGTGTGGTTGTCTAGATTCCGCTTAATACTACACCTTGGATATTTCTGAGGTTCGTAAGTACAGAGTGTCCCCAGATTCAAAGTATTCTGAAACTTGAAGTAAAAACAAATGTAAGTTAATTTATATTTTTAAATTTTTGAAGTAAGTTGTCATAATCCGCTAATTAAAGAATTGTTAATTACAGATTAAAGTAACTTGCATCCTTCCTACCATATAAGGTGACGAGTAAGACTGTTTGTATTGCAGAGGAAGATGATGAACACCTTGACAAAATGGTCAGTTTGGTGAAAAAGGGCTATAGAATCAAAGTCAATGATTGGATAAACTACGAAATAGACATTAAATCAGCATTGGAACAAATTGTCCACGTCTTACAAGTTTGGAAATGCTGAGGATGAGACCTGATATATTGTGGTTTCTATGGTTTTTAACCATAGTATAAGTTGTGTTTTTAGAGTCTTAATAGTATTTTTCGAGTCGTTTCGAGTATTTTGTAGGTGTAGGTACACTTTGGACTTTATTAGAGATTCTGGATGGTTTTGGAACATTTTGACCGTAGAAGCCAAAGTGATGAAGTTGGAATCTACAAACAGGATGGGTGTCGATCGACACCACCACTGGGTGGTGATCGACACCAGACGAAGTCACTAATTCTCACGTGTTTTGCCAAGATTGGAGAAAAAAGAAATCGCCCAGAAGATTTGTATATTTATAAAACATGTGCTTTTCGTGTTTTAGACTATTATTAACTTTTAGAAGTCATTGTTTTAAGACTTATCTTATTTTCTATCTTCGAGACTTGAGGGAGATTGCTAGAGAGCTTTTGGAGAGACAAATCTGAACTCACCTTGTTAGCGAGAGAAGATTTTGAGCTCTCTTATTTCTTCTATTGATTTCTTAATGCAATTTATTCAGTCTATGATTATGTTTTTATCAACCATGTCTGAGTAATCTGCTTGTTAGATTTAAGGATTTTTAGGTTTTGATGAAGTGTAGAATTGGATTGAATTGTTAGGGTAATCTTACAGATTCCTCCTCTGGATTGATTTTAACACTGTTTCTAGATTGACCACCTGGAATTCAGATCTTAGGTTAGTTAATATACATGAAAGTGTTATTAATTTCCTGAACAAATCTTAGAGGAGCAAAATACCTAATTGCAAAGATATTTGATTAAGGATTTTGTGAACTTATCAAACCTAAGCTCATTTCATGTTTAGAATTTAGAACTCGCAAAGGAATTTGGTTTTCTAGGTTGTTAGACACAGAAATCTCAGCAACAAAAGTTGATTGGTTTGATTGTAGTGTTTTGAGTTCAAGAACAATGCTTAAATAAGCCCTTAACATTCTGTTTAATTTGCAATTCTGATTTACTGAAAGAATTTCTCTAAGTCTAGCTTTTCGTCATCCAAACTTACAAACTCTTTAATAATCGTTTGCTGCATTTTGTTTACATCTATTTGGTTTAGCTTAATTAAAAAAAAATAGTCAATTTTGTGAATAACTGAATCTATGTGGAATTCTACCCATAAGTACTACATCGATCTCTTTAGATTTGAGAGTAGCTCTTGGGTAAATTTAAGCTGATCAAGACCGAAAGAAACACCAAGCTTTACAAAATAATCAAACTAGTGGATCAAAGATTTAAGGATGCCCAAAAGCATCTCTCCAAAATAGAAAGAAAACAGCATATAAACAATGAAAATGAACTAAGAGATTATATTGTTTCGTTTTTTTTTTTGTCAAAGAGAACAATATGTGATTTTAATAACTTTATTGGTACATAAAAAAAGTGATATCTTTTGCAGAGAGATGAAGAGCATGAAGCACAGAGAGATCATGTAGATGAAGTACCATCACGAGAGGATGGGTACGCACAATCCAGAAATAATAGCGTAAGATTAGTGTTTAAAACTTTAGGAAGCTTTAATTCACTTTTAAGACGACCTTCCTAATGAAAATGTTTTTGTTTTTTCAGTTTTAAGCTTATTTACCACCTCAAACCAAAACTCCTGGACCATCTACGAGGAAACAAAAAGAAAAATAGAATGGTTACCAATTAACAGATATCATCGAAGCTTACCACGGAAACAAATGGTATAAACGCATCGTCAACACCCTGAAAAGCAATGGAAAAATAAATGTTTTCATTGATGGTATCGTAGAAGAGCATGACTTCTCAATTGATGAAGTACGTAATCCAGAACTTGAAGAAAGTTCAGTTGGACAGAGTGAAAAGAATTCTGAACCTGATGAGGTATCATTTTGCTATTTCTTGTCTTAAAATTAAAAATTCATTTTAGGAAGGAATACCTAAATAAAACAAAAAAGGCTTCTCTTAATTATCAATTCTCTTGTAGAATCAGAATGTGATGATGATGCAAGAAACAGAAGTTCATTAACCAGTGCAGCCAAAGAGTGTTGAAAATGAGAAAGTAGCATTTTACTTATGATTGGTCATTTTTAGGAAGGCTTTCCTGAACAATAGAAAAGGTTCATAAATTATGATTTGTGTTCCTTTATTCTTGTAGAAAAGAACTGGAAAAGAAAGAAGCAAAGGAATACAAAGTAAGACACAAACCGTAAATGTGAGTTTAGAAAAATTAATTCACTGGTTTTGGAGAACTTGTACTTATTTTTTTTTATTCATTTTGATTGATACAAGGAGAAGGCCGTTGTTCCTTCGAAAAAGAGGAAAGTTGTTGTTATCTCGAAGAAAAGTGGGGGAAAAAAAAGGATCAAGTATCCTCGGCTTTGGATAAGGTAGTAGTTCAATTTTGATATTTTAGAAGCCTTTCTTGAAACCAGGCAAAAGCTTCCTCAAATATGTTTTTTTGATTCACCGCAGGGTGAAGCTAATATTTTCGAAAAACAAGGAAACAAAAGAATAGAGAGTAACACTCAAAACGGAAATGTGACTTAAGAAAAAATTATTTTACATGTTTTGGGAAAGCTGTACTTAATTTTTTTTCTCCATTTTTTATAGATAGAGGAGAAGGCCGTTGTTCCTTCGAAAAAGAGAAAACCCGCTGTTATCCCGAAGGAAAGTGGGAAAAAAAGGAAATGATGAAGTATCCTCGGCTTTGGATAAGGTATTACTTCAATTTTGATATTTTGGAAGGCTTTCTTGAAAACATGAAAGAGTGTCCTAAAAAATGCGTTATTGATTCATCGCAGGGTGAAGCTAATGTTTCCGAAAAAGGAAATGAAAAAGAAGGAAACAAAGGAATAGAGAGCAACACCCAAAAGATAAAGGTGATTTTAGAAAAATTTGTTTCACAGTTTTTGGAAAAACTTTACTTAATTTTTTTTTCTCATTTTTTGATTGATAGAAGGAGAAGGCCGTTGTTTCTTCGAAAAAGAGTAATGCTACTGTTATCCCAAGGGAAAGTGGGAAAAAAAAGGAAACGATGAAGTATCCTCGGCTTTGGATAAGGTAGTAGTTCAGTTTTGATATTGTGGAAGGATTTCTTGAAAACAGGCAAAAGCTTCCTAAAATTACTTTTTTGATTCATCGCAGGGTGAAGATAATGTTTCCGGAAAAGAACGAAACAAAGTAATAGAGAGTAGCACTCAAAACGTAAAAGTGACTTTAAAAAAAATTATTTCATAGGTTTGGGGAAAACTGTACTTTTTTTTTTTCTATTTTTGATTGATAGAAAGAGAAGGCCATTGTTCCATTGAAAAAAAGGAAAGCCGCTGATATCTCGAAAGAAAGTGGGGAAAAAGGAAACCATGAAATATCCTTGCCTTTGCATATGGTAGTTGTTCAATTTGGTATTTTGGAAGGCTTTTTTGAAAACAGGTAAAAGTTTCCTAAACAGTGCTCTTTTGATTCATTGCAGGATGAAGCCGCTGTAGCTGTTAAGAAAAAGAAAACAACTGCTGATCGTGGAAAATGAAAGGTAGCAGGCTCATAAATGGAAGTAGAAAAGAAAAAAAAAATCATAAGAAGAAGTTCTCGGCTGATAACACAGTCTAGAGATACAAGGACCCAGACAAGCCTGAGGTTAATACTGTGGTGTTTCCGTTTGACCCTCCCTCACACGCTCTAGAAACAAGGTTCCACATCTGACTTGCATCAGAGGGCGAAAATGATAGGTTAACATGTTTTGTAGAATTTTTATTCTTTATAACATTGATTCTATTCTTATTGTTCAAAAATTAACTAAAGGCCGCTGATAATCGCGGGTGACAAAGTAAGGAAATTTTTTTTTTGCTGCAATGGTAGATCCCGAAGAGATGTTCAGTTATGAGGTAAGAAATACTTGAATAAGCATAATGGACAATGCTGAAAAATATTTTAGGAAGTTATTGTGGGTATTTAGGAAAGAGTTACTCAACTATTTTGTCTTACTTATTGGATTTTTTTTTTATGGCTTTAGGAAACCTGTTCTTCAACTATTTTGATGTTATCAAGTGCACAAGTAGATGATATGTTGAGATAGTTAGTATTTATCCATTATTTAAAGATTCATTTCTTTGCTTTGGATTTTTTATTATAGAACATAGATGTTTGTCTTCAGATGCTGGAGGCAAGAGGAAACAAGAAGTCCTTATCTAAAATGTGCTTATTACAAGGTAGTTTCTAAAGAAACTTGACCTGCTACTACAAAACGTTCAAGAATACAGACCATAAAAAACTAAAAACATTCCCTGCTGATATGATAATAGTGGTGTGGGAACGAGATTTCGTATAATGTATTTTGGAAAATAAATCGATTGTTATGTCCCAAAAGTTCTGGAATGAAACACCTCACGAAAGATATTAAAGAATTTCCGCAAAATTAAAGATAAATCAAAGAATTAACTAAAAAGGAAAGATAAAGAATGATTTTTATTGCCAAATCCGAAAATAAGGGATTTCCAGTTATTCAAGTCTGTCTTGAATGCTGTACATCGATATGTATTTATATTAGACAACCCTAAGCCTAAACTACCCAAATTCCCGATGTGGGAGCCTATGTCTCCGCTTTTTCCACCGACCTGAAGGGATATTCGAGAATCTTCGGGAATCTTCCGTCCAGCTCAGCATTTGTCATTAGTCCAGAAATTTCTTCGGTTTGACTTTCCAGTTTGACTTAAGTCAACGCTTCTTCGTTTTCGATGGACAAAAACGTCATGATACTTTCCCAAAACAACACGAAGTTCGGTTTAGACTTCGGGAATTTTACGAAAACATCGATAAGTCCTGAAAGAGCTTCCGAAACTGTCGAAATGATCAACCAGCTTGGCATAACTCCCTGAGGAGATGAAATGCCGAGCTGGCTATCTTTTGGGCACTTTCATCATCCAGCTCGGCATTTACTGAAGGGAAAAATGCCGAGCTGGTCCCCAGTTCTGCCACCTATTGATTTTTATGCATCCAGCTTGGCATTTTGGGTCACAAAGCAATTCCGCTCGGTATTTTAGAAGGGCAGATGTCAGCATGAGCAACCCAGCTCAGCATTTCTTTGGGCAGCATGGAATACCGAGCTGGTCCACTGATTTTGTCGAGCGGGTTGTGTTCCAAAGCAAAATGCCTAGCTGATTGCGTATCCAGGGGAAAATCAAGGAAAAGTATGACTTGATGATCAGCTGGAAACTTCCTGGACGGGCAGAAGACCACCCAGCTCGGCATTTTATGGTGAAGGAGTGAATGCCGAGCTGGTTCATGAGCTGATGGTCTTATTTCGGGAAATCACGACTTCTATCGGTTTTTCGAACAAACTGCTCGGAAATCAGGACGATCAGCTGGGAATCTCGAAGGATATAAGCCAGCTCGGCTTTTTTTGCTGGAAAAAATGCCGAGCTGGTCAGCTCCTATCTAAAATGCTGAGCTGACAACATTCTACTCGAAGAATCGTGACATTTATAGGTTTTTCGGACAAACCGCTCGGAAAAAAGGATGATCAGCTGCGCTTTTCAAAGGATGCAAGGCAGCTCAGCATTTTTGGCTGAAACAAACGCCGAGCTGGTCAGCTCCTCTCTAAAATGCCGAGCTGACAGCATTCTGCTCGAAGAACCGCGACTTTTATCGGTTTTTCGGACAAACCGCTCGGAAAACAGGACGATCTGCTGGGCATCTCAAAGGATGCAAGCCAGCTCGGCATTTTTTTTCTGGAAAAAATGCCGAGCTGGTCATCTCCTCTATAAAATGCCGAGCTAGAGAATTCTACTCGAAGAATCGCGACTTTTATTGGTTCATCGGGAAAACCAATATATTTCCGAAGATATTTAAATATGGAAGCTTTCTCCAAGATCTGCCAAAAATGCCGAGCTGGTTAGCTCCTCTCTAAAATGCCGAGCTGAGAGCCTTCTGCTCGAAGAATCGCGACTTTTATCCGTTTATCGGGAAAACCGATGTATTTCCGATGATATTTAAATATGGAAGTTTTCTCCGATATCTAAATTTTTTGGTCGTTAATACCGGAAGTGTGGGTTTTGGCATCAACATTTAGCCCTTAAGCCGTCAAGATCAGATATGATCTTGACAGGGTGACCAAGAAGTATGGAACGAGATTAAGGAGCTAATATATCCTGGCGCCTAATTCCCATGGCACCGATTCTCAAGCTGAAGTCTTTTGGCTGGCTTAGTCATCTTGTTTGGCCTGAGCGCCTTAGCATGTTTGGATTGGTTCGCAGAGCATTTAAGATGTTGTCCCGTTAAAAACCTTTTACTAAGAAAAACCCGGTCGGAAAAATCGTAGTAGAGGAAAAGAGTGCAACACGCAATACTGAGATTCATGGTGTTAGTCTAGTTTTTTAGAAAAACTGTTCGATGTAATTTTTTCCGGAAATTTTTACTCGGGGACCTTCTGAGAAGGCATGGAATGCCGAGCTGCCAGCATGCATTGATTTTTCCCGGAAAACTGTTCAAGCTAAGTTTTCCGAAAGTGTTAGCAAGGATTTTTTGAAAAGCTGTTTTCAGATAAGTTTTTTGAAAGTTTTTGTATGGGAGTAGCTGGGAGGCAAGAAATGCCGAGCTGGCTTGCCAATGCTTGTTCTGTTTCAGTATTTTGGGGCAAACGGTCAAAGGGTTGGACACCCCAAAATGCCGAGCTGTTTTTTTTTTTTTTTAAATTCTCTTGTGGAAGGGGGGCACCACGTCAGCACAAATGCCGAGCTGGTTGCCTTGCTGAGGAATGCCGAGCTGGTTGCCTTGCTGAGGAATGCCGAGCTGGTTGATGTGTACCAGCTGGACGGATTTTTTTTTTCTTGCCCAGGAGTAGGAGGAAAAGACCGAGAGAAGGGAGCCATGGGATGCCGAGCTGGACATGTGGAAGAGATGTTCATGTGCTGAATGCTGATTTTGGGAAGGTTTTTGTGCCGAGCTGGACATGCGGCAGCATGCTGCTTGATCAGCTCGGCCACACTTTGGCCCGTATGCGTCCTTTTCGATTCCTTATGCTTTCGGGAAAGCTTGAGTGTTTCCAGAATTTCTTTCGGAACTAGGAAAGGATTTTTTTTTTTTCCTTTAGTGTGGGACCCACTTCTTTTGGTGGGACCCAATGACTTCTCTAATAAATATAGCTCCACCCCTCCTCACTTCTCACAATCTTTCATTCTAAGTTTTGTGAGAAGTGAGCTCTACCTTCTTTCTAGTTTCTCTCTCTAAGTGCTGCCAGTTTTGAGATGGAGTTCCGTGCACGTTTATTGGCTAATGCTCAGAAGTCTTTGCTCCCTCCTGCCGTGTCCTCGGGCACTTCTCCGACTATCGGGGAACTTGTGATTCATGCGCTAAGTGACATGGACAGTAATGACACGGAGGGGACTTCGAGCGACCCTAAGCTGTTGGTGACCTTCCCAGACGATGAGAAGGTTGATGCTGACGCTGTGAAAGATCTTGTGGTGAAGGCTGATGGTGTACCATCTGCTCCTTCCCGAGCGATGCTCCCTCAGCCTCATCTGGTTCGAAAGCAGGTCGTATGCGCCCTTCCTGCTGCTTCCCGTGATTTTTCTTCCCATGGTAAGAAGAGGGCCTCCCCTGCTTTGAAGAGAGGTAGCACTTCTGGGTGTCCAAGCGAGAAGATGTTGAAAGCTCCGGCTCGGTCAGCTCCTCCCCCGGAAGAGAGAGCTAAGCTCTATACTATGACGATTGATGAGTCGAAGAGCTTATTCCGCAACACTGGCCAGTGCGTGGACCTGGTTTCGAGGGTCAAGGATCCAGTTGATGGTTCCTTTAACATTGAGACCATGTTTGCCCTGGAGCAGTACTCCAACTTTGCCCACTGCTCCATGAGGGTAAGCATCTTTTTGTGTGAGTAGTTTCATGTTCTGCTCTGATTTCGTCACTCACGGGCCTTATGGTTTTGCAGCTCCTGTCCTTCTTTAACAAGAACATTCACGTGTGGGAGGAGGGCATCCGCAAGGCTGAGCGCTATGATTCCTCCGCAAAACGCGAGAAAGATGATCTTTTCAAATTTACCCTAGAGCTACTCTCCAATCTAAGAGATAGATGAAGTATTTAGGGGTCGAATTCCATAGAGATTCAGTTGTTCACACAAT
>OVBI01002987.1:0-15388 GCA_900406495.1 Sisymbrium altissimum
AGGCGCAGGTTCGATTGATTGAGGAACAGAGGTGGTAGATCCAGTGGGGATACTAACGGGGGAGGTTTTGTTTGGGGGTTTCTTTTTGGCCATGGTGGCCGGAGGGGACCGACGCCGAGAGCGGCGACGGTGGAGAAGAAAAGAAGAGGGTCGCAGTTTGGGAGAGAAAGGGAGGAGAGAGAAAAAAATAAAAGTTGTACGGTTCAGACTAACCAATCTTTTTTCTCTGTGTTGATGTTTAGACTAACCAATCTTTTTTTTTAGTGCCAAACTATTATAATTGAAACTATAACTATTAATATTTGTAAATATGAATATTGGAATATTGTATAGTGGACATAAAGAATAGAGAAGAATTTAGTAAAAATAAGCAAGAGATTTAAATAAAAAACGAGGTAAGCTAAGTTAATGTGAAATAAGATAGGGGAGGGGGCAAATGGTTGTTAGAATTTTAGTATTGACGACCTTATAGCATTTTACAAGAATCGAAATAATAAAATCCAGTAAAGAACTAATGTTAACATGAGTTGGGTGTATGTATAAAGTATAATATGCCGTGTTTTCTATCATTCTTCTTATTTTAAAAGCAGGAAATTTCTTGACAAAAACCCGTTTCTAGAATTTTTATTTCGGATAACCACTTTAAGAAATAATAGAAATAAAAAATGAAAAATAAAATAAAAGAAATAAAAATAATTATTTGTTCATTCCAAAATCTGATAAGGAATTTTTTTGTTATATAATTCTCCTCAAAAAAGAAAAAAATAATATGTAACAAATATTACTAATGAATGATAGATATTTTAAAAAATAAAAAAAATTATTATTTCTTATTATTTCTGGATCTCCATTTAGAGCCTTCTTTTAATTTTATTCAACTACATTTATTTTTGTGGACTGAACCTTTTCTAATCAAAGGGAATAATTGTTCTTTTAATAAGTTTTCAGTCTACTCCGAAATTGACATAAAGTTTGACCGTTTACTCAGTATAAATTTGAATTTCATGCCTTTTACTTTGATAATCTTTCTCAATTTATTTCTATCTTTGATTTATATTTTAATAAATCTAATTGGATTTATATTTATATCCCAAGTTCCAAACAATAATTAATATTTTTTTTTGGTCTAGGGAATTATACATACTTAGAAGGTAAAAATTATACTTATTGGAATTACGAGACCAATACTATGAAATAAATAGCACATTTCATGAATAAACCAATAAACAAACAGTTCTATTTGTGAAATAACATATTAAGATAAATATCCAAATACTTTCTATATGGTCAAACAAAAGAGAGGGTCATGATTTAAAATATAAAACTTAGAACCGGATTGGTCGTGGATATCATCCCTTAAAACATTAGTTGAGTTTTGGCCTATATAGCCCAATTTAACAAGGGAAAAAAAAATACATACTAAGATAAATATCAAACTCCATATACAAAAACATAAGTTTTATTTCAAAAGAATTACGTTTGCCTTAAAAATAAAATATGCTTTTCCACGAGGAGCTGTTTTATTGATGTATACATGCAGAACTCAATAAATTGTATTTATGGTTTTATTTTTTAAGCACGTGTTTAACGAGGCCAGGAATATGTATAGTTGTGAGATATTCTCCCCAACTGATGCCTTTTGGGTCGAAATCAAACATCGATCTCTTTGAACTTGTGGTCTCGTCTTCCTTTTGTTTGGCGCATAAGCTCTTAGTATTTCTATCGTCGAATCTGAGAAAATAGAATTTTAGTATTATGTGGATAAATATAAAAGATAATATTTCAACATAAAACAATGAATTCGAAGTTAATACGTACATGCCCTTGAAGAGTACGTAAGGCTCGTAAAGCTCCACCAATCTCATGACCAATTTGAATTTGCGATTCTTGTCTCCGTATTTATCTCCGCTTCTCCAAGGATATATTATGTCAATTAATTTCAGTAACTGATATAAGAAGAGAGAGCGAGTTAATTATACATAAATATACTATGACAGAAAAATATCATCGTATCAAAATATATATACTTCTGTTAAGTAGTATAATATCGGGTGTATTGTAAATTTTAGATAGGTTTAAATGGTAGAAATATCATATTAGTACAAATATTGGCTACTTGTACCTGCAAAGGTAGTTTGAAACGTAGGGTCATGTAGAGGCTGAATAAAGCCATTGTTGATATGAGCCTCACTTTTGAGACGGCTATGAGGGAGCCATTGCGACTACGCAAAGGGTTTTTGGTGAAGTAGCGAACTGCAATCTCATGAATCTCTCCAAAGGTCACTGGATTCTGGTGCGATGAACCGACATGGTACACCATGTGAACCCCTGAACCTCCAGCATGTGTGGCTGCAGCCATGATCATCGCGTTTGCCACCATATCCACCGGTATCTGTCAACAATTTTTTCCATATTGAATCACATTTTAAAATTAAAATCTGGATCGCTAGCTAGATCTTATATTTCTGTAACTATAAGATATAGGATCGATAAATAGTTAGAGACATGTCTAGTTAGAGAATTTACCATATCGCAGACGGAGTTCACATCGACAAGAAAACACTTGAGCACTCCCTTTCCGTATGCAATAATCACGCTGTCTATGGTTCTACATTTAAATATTTTTTTAATAATGTGAATAATGGTAATTAGTAAGGATAAAAAGTCGAAATAGCTTGGTTAAAAATGTTGAGTTATTTAACCACTAATAAAGTTTTATTAATGGGCTAACAACATGTTTAGTTTTAACTTTTACTATCAATATTCAGATCCCTAATTATCGATAATAAAACTACCTTAGCCCTTCGATCCAACCAGGAAATGGTTCAGAAAGAGTGCTAGTGATCATCGTGGGACGGATGATGACAAGTGGAAGACCTTCTCTATGGTTACCAAGAAGCATCTCTCCCATTGATTTGGTGAAAACATATGTGTTTGGCCATCCATGAAGTTTTGCCCTATTCATCAACATATATATACAAAATTCTATTTCGTCAAATCTGGTAATTTAAATTCTAATGACTGTTTTTAATCATCAACAACACTCACCTTTCCATGCCGAGTTCTTTCATGGAGAGAGTAATATCTTCTTCTGAACAATCTTGTTCATGGAGTTCTTTCAATCTTTGCTTCATCAGTTCCATTTCAAGGTTTATGTCCAATTGAAGACCATTTTCGTTATGAATCTCTTCCATTGAGAATGGTTTTTCACGTAGGAGACCTGGCTTTTCTCCACAAACATAAGCTAAAGAAACATAGGCGACTATAAGTTTTGAGAGCCATATCATGTTTTAAAGAAAACTAGAGGAATAAACAGAAAAATATACTCACCCGTTGAGACATGGAGAAGTAATTGTGCTTTAACACATTTTTTGGTGAAGTTAAGGACATTGAGAGCTCCAAATGTGTTGATTCCAAGCCCAACATCATATCTTTTTCATATATAAAATAAAATAACACAATTTAAATTTGAATCAGAAAAGTAGATATGTCTTGTATAATTGTCTTGTAGCTAGTACCTTTCGTCAAAGTTTGTTGTAGCTGCAACATTAACAACAACATCGATTTCTTTTTGCATACGTTCTCTGAGATTGGAGTCCTTCACGCCAAAATCATCGGTCGAGATATCACCTGCGACCGGGACAACTTTTTCCGACAACAATATATTCAAATTCTCTTCGCCAAGACTCTCTCTCAACACCTTGAAAAGACCTTTCTCAAACACCTGTCATATATAATGCAACATATCAGATTAATAAACATCAAGATGATCTGAACTCACTCCTTTTATATATAAATAAAAGTTACGTTTATGTATTATGTAGTGAATTAGGTTTTTGTTAATATGTAACCTCTTCTCGTAAGCGTTTCGCCGCGGCTTCATTGTCGGAGGCTCTCACCACAAGGTACAGCTTCTTCACATTTGGTTGTACTCTCAGAATTTTCTCCACAAAAACTAATAAAAATTAATGATAATCAATATTTAATAATACTGAGGTTAGGTGTTAATAGTGAGCTACTCCATGTCATATATTAGGGAGGTTAGACTACCTGAAATATATATATATATATATATATATATAAACTTAATGCACATTATTGTACTATACTAATTAAGCGTTAATATATATATATAATTTTTGTTTTTCTCAAAGATAACGCATGTAAATTAATTAAGATTTTGACGGAACGATATATGACAATCTTGTTTTGAAATTGTTTCCCACAAGAACAAGTGCAGTCATTAGTCAGTCTAGCGAGTTTTAGACTAAATTGATGATGATTAACCAGAATCAAAACGGAGAATTAAAGAACCTACCCTTGGCAAGGAAACCGGTTGCGCCGGTGACAAGAATCGTCTTGTTCTCAAGAAATTGAACACAATTGAATTCCATTATCTGGGACTAAGAAGAAATGACAAATAAGTCTATGTGATAAAGAAACCCTGTGGAGAGCAAAGACTATTTATAGCAGTAGATTACGTAGTATGAAAGTCAATAATACCCTCCACACTAGTCCTTACTTTAGTAAAAAATAGTTGATATGAAGAAATAAAAAAAAAATTAGTTAGTCAAATAAACATATCAGAGAAACAAGTTCATTGGATAACCATGTAATAAATATAATAGATTTTTAGGCTTTTTGGTTCATAAGTGGACTAATTTTTTCTTCTCTGCTGTCGACTAAGGTAAGAGAAAGAGAAAATTTTATTTTTTTCTATTTTCTCTTATAAATACATAATTTCACCATATTTGATTTTGTTAAATTTATTATTTGTATATTAATAATAGTTAAATCTTTCAATACTGAAAAAAACACAGATTTTTTTTTCTGCATTTGTCAAAGTTTGAATTTTTAAAAACCAACAAATTTTTAATTAGATGAATAAAATTATTATTTAAAATTATAAAAATCTACACAAATTATACATTATTTAGAATAGAACATTTTTTGCTAAATAAATGATATAATAGACCACTTTTGTTCTATACTATATGATTTGAGAGAGATGTAGGAAGGGGGAGAGATCTAGAGAGAGAGGTAGAGAGGGGGAGCGATCAAGAGAGAGAGAGGTAGGGAGGAGGAGAGAGAGATAAAAATAGTTGAAGGAAAAAGAGAGAAGAGAAAATAAAAAAATTTCTATAAAATAGAATTAAGAACTTTTCCCAAAAAATAATAGAATATAACGCATTTACCCAAAATAAAAGGTTTAATCTAATGAATATGTATTATACTAATATTAAATGATCTGTGTTTTATTGTAAAGTTTTTGGTGTTATATTACAGGGAGGGAGAGAGTGAGGGAGAGAAGAGGTGAATTTAATAAATAGTAAAAATATTGATAATGTATAATAATAACAAAAAAAAGAAGAAAAAAGAGGAGAGGAGGGAGATGAAGTGGAGAGAGACGAAGAGAAGTGGGGAGGAAGAAAAGTGGAAAGACCAGAAGAGAGGAGAGAGACCAAAAGAGGTGGGGAGAGAGACACGGAGAAAGATGAGGAAGAGAAGAGAGGAAAGAAAGAAAGAAAGAGAAAAGAGTAATATGATATATATTTCATAAATATCATAGCCATCATTAGTAATGGTTATTGATTATATATAGATATATATTATTTTTTTGGTTAGTTCACTTAGCTTAAAAAACCAAAAATTGTCCATACCTTTAATTTTAGGGAAACATTAAGATATTTAGCCAAATATAGCTAAAGTTTAGGGAAAGGTCTTCTTTTGTTCTAAAATGTGATACTAGTTCAAACTATCCAATGCAAAAATAAGTTTAATCAGAAAAATGGAATAGTTCTGATTGAAAAGAATTTGACAAAAAAAATTTTTTTGCTAAAATTTTGATAACATTTTGTCTACCAATTTCCAGTTATTTAATGAATAATGGTTTATTTTTAAAGATAATTGCTAGATTAACTTTAGACAGTTATGGAATTGCTAGAATAATCTTTAGAATTGGGTAAGAGTGTTAAAAAACACATAAATACTTATATTTCTTTCTTATTAGCCTCTGAAAAAAATATATTAAAAAATTCAAAAATCAAATAAAGTTTAAAATATCTAAAGAAAAATAAAAATTTTAGAAACCAAAAATCATTTTTGAGATTTCGTCTTCTCTCTTCGTCTCTGGTGGCAATTTTGGGGAAGATACACGACGGCGGCAGTGAGTCCTCCTTCTCTTCTTCTCTTTTTGTCTTCTCTCCTCGTCTTCTCTCTTCTTCTTATCTCTTCGTCTTCTCTCCTCTTTCTCCTCTTCTCTTCTCTTCTCTTCTTCTCTTCTCGTGTTCTCCTCCTTCGCCTCTCAACTTGAAATCGCGACTGGTTTTACAGGTTATGGCGGCTAGGGTTTCCAATTGGTGAGTCGTTTAGTAGTTTCCGAAGGCGGTCGAAAGAGATTTATGGGTTGTAGGTTAGTTATCCAGGGAGATTTTGATTCTGGCTAGGGTTTTGAGTTTGCTGAATTTAATAATGATGGTAGATTTGTTTGCTGTTTGATGGTAGGTTTATTTGGATGTTAATGGATTTATGTTTTGATGATAAACTTATTTTGTGTATGATGGTAGACTTCTTTTGTGTGTGATGGTAGACTTATTTTACTATTGTTGTTGTAATGGCAGATTTATTATGACTTTTTGATGAGAGTTTTACATTGAAAAGCTTGGTTGGTTAGTTAATGTCGACGATGGCGGTAAGAAGATCTGATTTTCGAGTTGCTTTTTCATATGAGTTGTTTTGAATTTGTTGAAAAAATTGAAACCTTGTAAAACTTATCGGGTTTCCACAGGTTTGTAGGTTCCGACGAGCACATTGAATATTCCGGCGAGCACATTGAAGATTCTGACGACCATATTGACGAATCAGACTAACATATTGATTATTCCGTATTTATATGATGGTAGATTTAATTGATAGTAATGGTGGACTTACTATGTGATAATAATAGACGGCGGTGGCTGGAGAAAAAATTGTAGGTTGAAAACCCTAGAATGAAGAAGATGAAAAAATTACAATTATGCCATTAATGAAAAACCAAAACGTGATGCATGGTAGATTTATTTTAATGTGATGGTAGATTTATTATGGTATGGTGATAGACTTAATGGTGGTTTCATCGTGTCGTAGATAGACTTATTTTTACGTTGTGGAATATTTATTTTGATAGACTTATTTTTATGTTGTAATATATTTATTTGAATGTGATGGTAAATTTATTTTAAAATGATGATAGACTTATTGATAGTCATAGACGTGATGGTAGATTGTTATTTTTTGATTTTTGATTTTTTTCGGTTTGGAGGAGTAACCATTCATCTTCTCTGACGGATTTTGTAGATTCCATTGGTGGATGAAGCTTCCTTACGGTTTAAACTACCTAACGCAAAAACTGATGAATTATGTGACTAGAGTACACGGCGGCGGCGGTTGGAGAAAAAATTGCAGATTGAAAATTTTAGAACGAAGAAGATGAAATAAACTACAATTAAGCCATTAATGAAAAAATGAAATGTGTTGCATAGGAGACTTATTTGAATGTGATGGTAGATTTTTAATGATATGGAGATAGATTTAATGGTGGTTGTATTGTGTCTTATATAAATTTGAAAGTGATGGTAGATTTATTTGTTATATGATGCTACATTTATTATGAAATGACGATAAATTATTGATGTTTGATTTTATTACATCTTGTGTATAACTTTAATGTTAAAAAGTGAATGTAATATATAATCGTAAAAGCAGATTGAGAAAAGCAAAAAATAGATTAATTTTGTTGGATTAATGTTTTTATTTTAGATAAAAATATTTAATACAAGATCAAATGGTCTTATCAATTAAAAAAAACAAATGGTCTTGGATACAAAAGATCAAATGGTCTTAGTAATAAAAGACCAAGAGAAGCAAACAAAATATGATTTGGATTACGAGCAACCATCTATGTCTTACACAATCCAATCATTTGAATTCCCGACCCTTTCCCGTTAACCAAGATTTAATATTAAATATAAAATAAGTCTATTATAACGTCATAAATAAATATGTTATAATGTGAGATACTCAAAATAAGCCTACCATAACGTAGTATCAAAACATAGTTTATAACGAAGAAGAAATAAGAGAAGGCGGTTAAACCTAGTTTTCGTCAGCGAAGATGATTAATTAGTGAGAGGACATAATTGTCTTTTCCATTCTCCAAGGTTAAAAATCTACCATTACTATAAAAGATTTGCAATATAAGTCTATCAATTTTTAATAAGTCTATCGATTTTTAATAAGTCTAATGATTTTGAATAAGTCTATCAATTTTGAATAAGTCTATCGATTTTGTGTAAAACTTAAGAGATTTAATAAACCTATCGTTAAAGGAAATAAATCTATCACTTAAATATAAATCTATCATCACTAAATACACATCTACCATAACATACATACGTGTAAGAGTCTACAGTTAAAGAAAATAAGTCTATCACATGCCTTTAAGTGTACCACCAATAAAATAAATATACCATTTCTACATATTAAAATAAGTTTACTACCACTAACAATAAATCTATCATTCCAAATTAAATCTATTGTCAGAGAAAAATAAATCTATCATTCAGACCAATAAGTCTACATTCCAAAATAAATCTACCATCAAATCCAAATAAATCTACCACAACGTAAAAATAAGTCTACCAAAATAAGTCTATTGTTCCAAAAAAGTCTATAAGTCCATTAATAAATCTACCGACTGAAAAATGAGTCTACCGACTAAAAAATAAGTTTACCGACTAAAAATAAGTATACCAACTCTAAATAAGTCTACCATCAAAAGATTGGTAGACTTATTTAGGAATTGGTAGATTTTTTTTTTTCTGGATTTTGTTTACCTATGTGACATAATTTATTAATGTCATTTTCAATATTACGTTTTTATTAACACATGAAATAAAAGTAAAATGAGTATTATAACTATTTTAATAATTACAAAATATATGCATTATTTTAGTAATTTTTAAAAATTTTGATATCATTCTACCAAATCTCCCTTATTTTTACGTTCTACAAATAAAACTAAACCGGTTAATACCTGGGCTAAATTTGTTGTTTTCTTTTGAACTTTAATAGATGGGCTGATTGAGAAGGAGGAGCTTCCAACGAAAGGTTCTTGATAGCCGCCTTGCGTCTAGTTTTGACTCGCTACATTTTTTATGTAGGTCGATCCGATGACTAAAAGTGATAATATATTGTTTCATGTCTGTCGTACGCTGTGAGAAAGTTTCATGAAAGTTTTAGGTAACTTGTTTGAAAAGAACACAATCTATTTGTTTTGCTACAAAAATCCTTTAAACTTTAAGACGTTTTAACAACTATCACGTAACACGTGCACTTAGGAAATCTATCGTATATATATATATATTTTACACTACTTTCAATCATAACTATTTTTAATGTTTGAAACGAGACATCTATTACCAAAAATATATATATGATCCGATTTGTGATATAAAAACAGCGGGTGCATAAATTATAATAATTTGGTAATTTCACTCACTAATAAGTGATATTACTCTTTTGAATAATATTATATTAGTTAGTAAAATTAACTTGTGTAAATATTTTCAACTTATGTAAGAAATTTGTTCAAAAATATAATAATAAATTTAGAAAATTAAGAGTTATTAATATTCACACTCCCTGTATGAAGTTAAGTTTGTCAGAACTAATTACTATATGTAAACTGTAAACAAAGAAACTAATTACTTCTTGGTAAGTATGAAGTCTGTTGAAACTATATAATTGTTGTAGACTTTTGTTTCTTAAGATTAATTACTCGTTAGTCAATTACTTTATGAAAAATTGAAAACTAAAAGCATTTCTAGTTCGTTGTTTTCTTAAAATCTTTTAAGAATTAATGTAAGATATTTAAAATTAAAATTTTAAAATTAATTAGATGAGTATTTTTCTTTCATGCTTGATTTAAGTAATGTATATGAACAGATTAATATATGTACCTCACAAAATAGACCGACATTCTTAGAAGCTGGGAAATGTGTATTTATTATTTTTCAGCACATAGTCAATTTGAGTTTTCTAATGAATGTAGGTAGATCTGCATATAGTAGATATTATGGGTCAACAATATAAAGCCAATATACAAGAACTAGAAAAATGCACGTTAGAAGTATAATATATATATGGAAAAATGCCAAATAATACCTAAACTTTTTTAATTTGGCTAAAAAATACCTGAATTATATTTTTAGCCAAACAATACCTAAATTTTAATTAACTTATATAAAAACTAATAAACTTTTTGTTAATTCAACCAAAACAGCACATCATTATCTCAATTAACAGAATCATTATAATTCTGTTTAATGTTTCGTTAACACAAAATAATGTCATTTTAATAAATTATTTAAACATAAAAATATGAAATGGAGAGAGATTGTTAGAACCATTTCTTTGGTATATTATCAAAAAGGATTATACTTAAAAATTGTTTGAAAAATTAACAAAACATTGAAAACTCTAACTTCTTGGATTTAAACCAGGTTTGTTAGGTAATGTGGAGAGGTTGTGACCACTGAAACAGTGACAATTCTTCGGTTTGTTATATAAAACAATCATACTTAAATATTTCTTACTAACTCTTTTCATTAATATTCCCAAATCAAAACCCTAATTTGAAAACACCCAAATTGAATTGTCTTTGTCTCTCAAACGATAAACAAGTCGACAAGCGTAAGTTCTTAGAGATGAAGACAAAAGGTCGAGGAAGTCGTCGTCCTTGTGAAGATGATGTACCAAAGATGAAGGAGTCGCTGCCATAACTGAAGAGAATGAAGTGCAGGCGTATAGAGGATTCTGGCAGAGAATGACTTTCAAGTATAATTGATTTTTATAATATTCTAAAAAATTTCTTTTGTCTCAGTGGTGACAACCTCTCTTGATTAGATAATAACCCGAGGTTCGAACATAGAGAATTTCTGTGTTTGTTAATTTCTCAAATGACATTTAAATATGATTGATTTTGGTAACATTATGAAGAGATACCACTGTCTCTGTTGACAATTTCTCATAATATGTTCTAAACCCTGGGTTCAACTTTAATGAACTACAATTTTTTGATGTTTTTGTTAATTTTTTTAAACGACGTCAATTCTGTTATCTGAGATAAACAGTGTGTTATTTTGGCCGAATCAATAACAAATTTATTAATTTTTATAAAAATCAACTAAAATTCAGGTATTATTTGGTCAGAAATATAATTTAGGTATTTTTGGTTATCTAAAAAAAATTCAGGTATTATTTGGCAATTTTTTTAACATACATATTATTTGTATATATGTGTCTATGGACTAAAGGACATTTTCTAATTTATTCCTTCGCATATGTGATGTAAGCTTGAAAGGAGCCCATGTGCCATGTGGATACCTTTGTACATACCATATGGTTTCCTACGTACGTAATCAAAGATGGCCCGTTTGATCTATCTAATTGATACGGCATTGCATGTTTTGTGGCTGTTATCCAACTTTGAAAAACTTACGCGGCTTGTAACCAAATTTAATGCTCCAATGTATTTAATTTTAGTACATTTGTGTCATAGATTAAGTCAAAATCATTTGACTTATCCTCAAAACCTTATGAAGCCGGTGCAGTGCTTAGGTTTGTGGGGGCTTAAAGGCAAATTTCAAAATAAAAATATTTTCAATATTTTTTTTCAAGTAAATATAATATGGTTTCGAACAGTTTAAAATATTCAAAACAGAAAAATATTGTAAAGCTAAAATATCGGGTGTGAGTGGTAATATAATTATAGTAAACCACAGTAAATAGAAAAAAGGAAGAATTTATTGTTTAATTTGTTACACTGGTTTATTCGGGATAATTAGCAAAATAGCATATTTAAATTTTAAAAATTTAGAAAACACACTGTTTTTTCTAAATTTTTGAAAACTTACTTATTTATATGCAATAAGATTTCTTGACCCATAATTTAATAAATAAAATATAAAATTCGAAAATATTAATATTCTGATTAACTTATTTAATATAAAAATATATTTTTAATTATTAAATATACTAAAATATAACTGGATAACATTTGAAATATTTTAAAATTATCTTTAATAAAAATCTGTTTTAATAATTAATCTTATATAAATAGTTTACCTAAACCTTTCTATTATATTTATTATTAAGCTGCGTTTAAATTAAATAACTCGTTTGATCAATAATGAAATTTTCAAAGATTATGTTTTAATAAAACTTAGCCAAAAGTTAAATTAACATGTTTTCTTATTCTCTAAAACAAAAAAAAAAAAAATCTAATAATAAAAGTATTATAATTATCAACAAATTTTTAAAAAATCAGAAGTTGAAAATCCAAAAATAAAAATTTTAAGATATCAAATTCTAACTAAATTCAGATATTTCACATTTTTAATAAAATATATTAATACTAATCATATATTATTCATTTTATTTGTTTGTTTTTATAAGAAAAAAATTAAATATTAAATTTATTAAAAATTTTAATTAGGTTAATTAACTTATTTCAGTTATGAAAAAATATAGTTTTCAAAAGTATAACAATTGTATAGTTTTCAAAATATAATATCAAATTAAGACATTTATCCAAATTTCCTCTATTTATTCTCTATTTTCTAGAGTAAAAAAGGGATAATTTGAAAATTGTCTTAAACATGATTTAAATTTTGAAATATACACCTCTTTTTTTTAAAAAAATAAACTTTCATATATGTGATAAGTAAATTTTTTTCTGCTTTTAACTATAAATTCTAATAATTAAATTTAAAATTCGAAAATATTACTATTCAAAATTATTAGTATTTATATTTAAGATAAATATGATATTGAGATAAATACAATATTAAGATAAATAATTAGTTTTCAACAAAAAAAAAATATAAATATATGTTAATATTTTAAAATTTATCTCTAAAAATTTTCAGGTTTTTTTTTAATTTTATATAAAAAACTTTATAGAACAATTTACGTTATCTTGCAAAATAAATGTTCTTTTTTCAATATTGCTGCATTCATCTCTACCTAGAAGGTTAACCTCTATAATTTAACAAACGTTTACAATATTCAAACCTCTATAATTCATTCTTTGTAAACAATATTCTCCATTTTCGGTTTTTGTTTTATGTATGTGTATTTATGTGTCTTGATACAAATGAAGTACATAGTTCAAAACTCAAGTGCTGGGAAAAGAAAAGGAGAAGGACATCACAACAATATTTATGGGATTTTCTTTTTAAAATTTTTTTAAAAAATGTTTAGATTAATTTTTTTTTGTTTTATTAATTTAAACTATTAATTTAGATAATTTCATTCACTAATAAGTCTATTTTGTTTCCAAAAAAAATTAAAAAGAAGGTGTAGTTTTCAAAATACAAAAAACTCATGAATATGTAAACTTCCAAATTTCCACTAAAAAAGTTGGAAAACTAGAAAAGAAAAAAAATAAAAATTAATATTTCCAACTGAACTTAGAGTAAAATATTTTTACTATTTTTCATTGTGATTGGCTGCTTTAAAGTGGAACTGAGAGTAAAATATTTTATTCTGTTATTTGTTATTCTAATTATACCATTCAGTCACACCCATTTTATTTCTGTTAGAATAATAATTATTATTTATTTTGTTAATATATATATATATATATATTATATTAGAAAGACTGAAATATTTGAAAGACAAGCGAAAGAAAATCAAACATAAACTCTAAACCCTAAATATTTGTGAACCCATACTAATTAATATATAGTTTACCGAAAATTAAACATTAAACCCTAAACCCTAAACCTTATAATCTACCTTAAATCTTAAGAATTTGTTAATCCAAGATGATTAGTATACAATTGACCTAAAATATTGAAATTAAACTGTAAACTTTAAACCCTTAACCCTAACCCCTAAATCATTAACCGTAAACCTTAAAATCTAAACCTTAAATCCCAAAATCTATCAACATTTTCAAGTTACTGGAAGGTTTCATTTTTCTTTTATTGGCAGAAAATATAATATTTAGTACGAATCTGCAAAAAGAGAATTTAAAATGTCTATCCAATATGGCACCGATGTGTTTACATAAGAAAAACATGATTTCTGGTCTGTGCGTTCTTTGGTAGAAAGTCTGCTTAAACATTAGTGGATCTTGGTTCATAAATCAAATTTGAGTTATATAATATGCATTGTTGGAACATTAAATCTATATCCGACAGACCCTAAACAAATCGATGTTCATAGATATATAACGAAATTGATGTATAATTATTAAAATCAAAACCATAAAGAGACGAAAAGGTCAATTATCCGGCCACTTACATAAGATAGGCGAGAGGAGAGAGATTAAATCCGGAAGAGTAATCGGTGAGTTACAAAAGAAAAATAAGCAACTAGAGATCAGAGCAGATAATTGGAGACAGTAGAAAGAAGAAATATGTATTAATTATGTTAAGGTAGTCATTAGATTACTTAGCTTAAGTGGAAATAACTTAAGTGTGGGAAAGACTCTAGGTGTGTTAGAGTGTTTAGTCTTAGCCGTTGGATTAGTTTGATTAGCTCGGGTAACGGCACGTGTACGAAGACTAAGTATAAAGTCTTCTAGCCGTTACAACGGCTCGATACTGTTCATCGTCTTCGACGAGAGAGAGAGAAAGAGAGAGAGAAGAAAAGCTTGTAATCTCGTTTCTTTCAGCTCGGTTTCAGAGCGGTTATAGTGTTTGCTGGTTCAATCCCAACTCCCGTGAGATATAGCTCCTTCTCCGATTGAGAAGGGAGGTGAACACCGGGTCAACAAAATCTCTGTCTTCTTCTTCGTTTAAGTTCTTGGTTTTCTTTTAATTCGATTGAGTGAGAGCTAAAGGTTTCACAAAGTGGTACCAGAGCCAGGTTATCGGCTAAGTCAATCGGAGGGAAGATCAGATCGGAGATGACGACGTCTCAAACGACGATGACGATGTTCGACGGAACTGGAGATTTCAGGATTTGGAAGAAGCATATGCTCGCGAATCTTACGGTTCAAGGTCTCAAGGATGTTCTTGTAGAACGAGTTCAACAATCTACATCGGGAGAGAAAGAAGATCCGGAAGAGAAAAAGAAATCGGTTCAAGATGAAGTTGCAAGATCGGAACGTGATGAGAAAGCCGTGAATCTCATCTTCATGAGCGTCAGCGATCACGTTCTGACGAAGCTCGACAAGTGTTCATCAGCAGCACAAGCTTGGGCAACACTCGACAGACTTTACATGGCCAAGACTCTGCCCAATCGAGTACATTCTCAGCTGAAGGTGTACTCATTCAAGATGCAAGAGTCAAAGACGATTGACCAGAATGTGGACGAGTTTATGAAACTGATCACGGAC
>OVBI01002988.1:0-15385 GCA_900406495.1 Sisymbrium altissimum
AGGTTATGATATATATTATCCAGAGAACCTAAACATTATTTACCCATATATTAGGAAAGTAACGATTGTAATATTGTATATACTTTAAGGGTAGGTTTGCCTTTTACTTTGATAGCAACTTTAGGTTAATCTTGTTGTATAAATATGTGTCTCTGGACTCTAAGAATAAACACAGAAAACCTTTATGACNCTGGACGACTTAAATATCTAGGTATTATAATACTATGTGAACTTGGAAAAATATATGTGGCTAACGTGAAACGATTGCTTTTACCATAACAACAAAAAATCCAAATCTGTGCCTATCGAACTATATTCTAAATAAGTTAAATTGCTACTACATCTTTATTGACGTACGTGATCTATCATACTTTGCGTGTTTCCAAAGAAAATTATTTAAATTATAGAAGTTAAAAACAGATATAGAAAGTTTATGATAATCTTATCCACAATTCATTTTCATATACAAGTATAACTTCCTAATTCCGCTATCGATCTGATTAATTACCATACAAATCTAAGCTGGGGTTTTTTAGTATATTTTTTCTCTTTTTTTTAAAAAAAATGTGGTTCTCCGGTTACGAGAGATGGCATATACATGCATACTATACGCAATTATAAGTTTTTTTTTTTATTCGTACTTTTAATATCCGTTGAGCAGTTCACTCACCAGATCTTTTAGTAAATCTAAAACAATAACACCAATAAATAGATATAAATCAATAATTCCACATTTCCTGGCTTAAATCTATAAAACAACTTCTCCTCTAGAAGAAAAAAAAAAAAAACTTCTCCTCAAACAAATGAGAACCACCAATCATGCAACCACCATCATTTGGTGTGCAATTATTAGTTATACAAAAATATAGCATGCAGAGATGTTTTTTTGTTTTTTGGTAAGATATATCGAACTGTAACAACAACAACTAAAAAACTATACGAGAAGTAGAATATTACAAAAATTGTTGTATATATGAGAGTACGTCTTCAATAGAGAATTAAAAAAGGATTTGATGGATATGGTTGCTTAAAGGGAAGAAACACATTCATGTGTCTCCCTCGTTGTGAGAAAGTCGGTGTTTCTTTTCGAAAGAGGTTTTGACTCCTTAGTTACAAAATACAAAGTCAAAGACTTCGTAACTTAGGGAATTAGAAAAGCTTGTAAATAGCAATTATAATGACTAGGATATATGACCAAGTGAAATATGTAGCGTTTTCAGGAATTAAAAAAAAAAACAAGAAGAAGAAAAACTAAGATGTTTGGCGATGGGTTTACTTTCCCATAGCATGCACGTTCATAGACTTACTTCATGCCATTCCAGAGTTACGTATCAAAATGTAAAAGTATTACTATTACAATATTATTAATATGGCCGTTTAATGAGAACGTGTACACACACAATCACATTATTATGAGTCACATTAAGTCATTAAGTACCAATCTAAGTGTATATATAATCATGACAATTCTTTAATCTTGCTAAGTTGCTATACATGCACACATATTAATGAATCATACCTTAATAGTCTTGTTACATGCGACATGCACACATTAATGAATTATTGCATGGATATGGACGCTTTGCAGGTAAGTCAAGGTTTTGACTTTTCATCACAATAACTGCATTTTGATTATCCATGAGATATCTACATTTTTATACAAACTCTTCTTGAGGGATCCAAAGTCAAGCATTATAATACAAAGTTGCTTTCCAAATGATGAGCCCTACTTTTGACAAATTGTTATTCTCTATAGCTCCCAGTTTCCCACTAAAATACAATAGATGGTAAAATTTATTGGTTTGATTGATTCAAGAAGCTTTAAATCTTTGAAAATATTTATTACAATCACGCAGCGAGTACCAGAACTTTGATGGTTCCTTGGCTATTCGCAGTCAGCATCGTGGGACTATCGCTCTTCCAACAAACTGCACTAATAAAGTATGAACCCGCTTCTTCCTCTGCCTCGTCCATGTCTAGTGATCCAAACCTGTGCGATGTCACGGGTCTCGTGATCTCCTGCATCCCACATCCACAAAAACTTGAGCAACGAGAGATTCAATATGTGTCAATGATAACTGCAAAGATGGAGCCAGATTTGCGAACCTTGTGATATACGTATACTTCGTTTGTCTCGCTTCCACAAGCGAGATACTCGCTATTCACTGTGAGACCCACAAAGTTCTTCTCGTTAGTGTGTCCTCTGAATGTCCGAACCTGAAATAAACGCAAATTAATATTGGACAACATAGCCAAGACTTATTTCTTTGTATGCAATCCGCAGGATTGGCTCGGGAAGTTATCTTACTGGCAAGTTGTCCTTGACATCCCATAAGCGTAGTGTGCTATCTGTAGATGCAGAAGCGAGCTCGTTGTTGGACAAAAATTTCACATAGGAAACCGCTTTCTTGTGTCCACTGAAGACATGAAGTGGTTGGCTTATGTTTCTTAAATCGTAATAATGGATGTGATGATCAGCTGATCCGACCTGCAATAAGTCAACAGGCTTACAAGTCTAAGTCTCTCTATCTAATTAACGATTAGATCTGAAGATGTGTGGTAGTGTAAAGCTGATCATCACTCATCAGGTAGCTCAAACATGAATAGGGAATCAATGTGAGATGCAAAAAAGTTGGTGGACTCATGAAAGTATATACCGCAATGAAGTTGCTCGAGCCAGGATTGTACTTGACACAACATATGTTTGCTTTCATATCAATATTAAGCACACTTGCTTCCTGCTTTGTGCACCAAACTTTAACCTGGTTCAAACACAGATCACAATGGGCTAATTAACTATAAAGGTGCCAACTGGTATGATATTGCTTCTGCTGCCAGAATCAAAAATCCAGAGAATACAAAAGATTCACTCGAGTCAAAATCACATCCAACATGAGTTTCTAATAAAGCTAGAGATATCTTTCTAATAATGTCCATAAAAGGTCAGCAAATGAAGTTACGATATTTAATGTATCATACGACCAATACCACACGTACATAATGTACTAATGAGCAAGCAGGTAATTCTCCGGTTCATCAGAGAATTTTGACAAATTCGTGACCAAGAATTTATACGAGCTAGCCAGTCCGTAAAAGTGGTACAAGCATATATGGAAAAACTGGATGTACCTTACAATCGTCACTACCAGATACAAGCATAGATGGTTCTGTTCGTGAAAAATCAACACTCCAGGCACGTTTTTCGTGCTCTTCGTACTCCATAAGACTCTGTTATTAGTTGTTTAAATAAAAATTTAGATACATTGCACAGTTCATGATGCGATGCTGGATTAGTAGGGCAAAGTACTCACCTGTCTAGTAGTTACATCCCACACAGTTACTATTCCTTCATAATCACTGCTTGCTATATGATTTTTCTCATGCTTATTCCAACTTAAACAACTAAGTTTAGAACGAGTTGACATCTCCACAATCGGACACTGTATATCTGCCGGTTCGTTTACAACCTGAAAAGAATGCACAGCCATCTTCAACTAATCCAGAGGGCCAATTATAAAGACAGAACACTAAAACTAACAATTTAGTAATTTAGAAGCTTGGACATCCATAATACTAAGAAAACAAAGGTAAATGGCTATCATGCATAACAACTAGACTTTATTCAACAAATGCTCCATCTTAGTTTCCACTGTCAAGTATTCCAACAATTGAGATGCATGATCCGTTTCACAAGAGCATAACTCTAGAAAAGATGATTCAACTGGTAAGTAAAGGAATGCTCTCGAAAAGTTTGAACGTACCGAAGAGAAGTCAAAAACCTTTATACATCTAGAAACACCAGCAGTGGCAAACAGCTCATCATCACGATCAAACTCTATGCTGAAAAGGAACAACACCCTCTCTTTTAGTAAGTCTCAGCAAGATGGTCATTTACATAGAGTCTAGGGAAAACATAAAGCACATAAACTATGGAAAGACCATAAATCAATGCTCAATAGAGAGAGAGAGAGAGAGAGCCAGATAACGGAGCGACAGAGGTAACTGAAAAATATGTTTTGTCCTTTACAGAGAAAGAGAGTCTGTTTAAAAAAGACAGCAAAACAGCTTCAACGAATTTTCTGAAACAGATAAGGAGAACATAGTGTTCCGTCTGTTAGAAAATTCTTCTTAAGTGGCCTGCTGACAACACAAAACCTTGTCCCTGCCATGTCAGGAGGTTCTTCTTCTTACCAATCAGTGGCTTAGAATTTATACAGCAATGGATCCCACAGTAGTAATTGTGTCTATCCATACATTAAACAAAACTTGATCACTAAAGGGGCATATTTTGATATTTCTAGACACTAAGTGGGCATTCTTTCATTAGTTACACTATCTGTCATCTGATATAACGAACAAGGAGAAAGAACTCACCTTGATACAATGTTGGCTGAATGAAATATATCCCCATGCCGGATCTCCGCTATAACTCTCAGACGACTGTAAATGAAGAGTGGAATTAAAATCCAGTTGGTTTGAAACACATTTTATGCACGACTACACCAATTAGAAAAGGGACAGTCACTAATCAACCTGTAGCGAGTAAAGGTAGTTAGCACAGATTGAAAATCCGCAAGACCGTTGCTGTAGCCTTCCCTCCGTACTACACTCTTATCACTTTCCTGATTAATATGTGGTTGATCTACTAACTGACGCCGCTTTTGGAGGTAACACTCTTGTAGATCGTTGAACTACAAGACAAGACACTCAAACGAAATTAGCCAATCAAGTCTACTTATTGACAAGCAATCACGGATGGATACAAAGGACCATACATGACTATTTAAGAACTTCTTGAGAATATTTAGATGCCATCGCAAAGAACTCACAGAACCATTACTACGTCTACAAAATTTACCAAATTTTGTTGCTCCAGTACTAGAGAGACACAAGAAGCGGCTTCTATCACTAACCAAGAGAGAGAAAGTCCAGAACGCTATTCCTAATTCTCATGCAAACAATGCGAAATTAATCACTCAGACGCCAATCGGCTTTTTAATGTAAGCCTTAATATACCCACAACCTCGGTTTCTTGAGCTATCGTTCCAGCCGACTAAGAGAAGAGTGGCTAGCCATGGTACTTATTGTAGAAAAAGTACTGGAGCCTAATGCTATCAATTCTGTTTCATCTTTAACACACAACTATCTGAAACTTTAATGCCATTGTCCCCGTACCATCCCAACGTAAGTGAGATTTTCAAGATGATGAGCAGACAAGAAAGAACAAACCTGAGCATGGATCCGTTTCTTCCTGGCCATTGAGACAGTTGATTGATTCAAACTTTGAGAATCTGATCCACTCAGTGCATCCTTCTTTGGTATCCCATGAGAGCTTCCTTGTGCCTTTCCCTCTACCTTTTTGTTTTGAAAATTGCCTAATGAATTTCCCCCTCTTATGCTCAAAGAATTGGAGTTGAAGCCACTGTGATTCTTCTCAAGTGGCCATGCAATTCGTGTGCTTGGATCATCTCCGAGCATCCGCAACTTCACAGAATACCTATCCCGAGCACGGTATAAATCTATTCTATGTCTCTCAACGGCGTTTATATCCTCTTTAATATACTGAAGATCAGTTTGAACCTACAATAAAATGGGTAAACGACATTAACGGCAGAATTCCAAATAGTGTCGTTTTAATCTAAGAACTCATCTAAAAGATTCGTGATTTAAGTCTCACTAATAGTTTGATCCATTTATTGATACAAAGATGTGTTTCGTCTTCAACAAGTATAAAATAAAGTACATAAATACCCACGGAAGAACCTCTTTGAAGCTAAATTAACAAGTTTGAACAGCAATACTAATCGGTATGTAACTCCAGAATTCAAACAGACCAACCTCATTTAGTTCATCGACTTTCTGCTTCCTAAGACAATGCAAAAAGTCCAAGAGTATCTGCATGTTCCTCTCAGCTTCTTCCTGTTCCATTTTCCTCTTCCTTTCAGCAAGAAGCGTCAGGAGATTATCAACCTCTTTAATTGACACATCACAACCCTGTCTAAGGATGAAAGCAGGAAGTCAAAATTCGATCAAAAAAGAAACAACTTTAGACAGAGAAATAATTTTAACTCCAATAATTAATCCGAAAATGCCAACTTAAAGAGTGGAAGATAAATGCTTGGTCAGGAACCGACCCTCTGCAGTGCTTCCCGAAACTGATCCAAGGGCGACGCAGTTTTCGACACATGCCGAGCTGAAGTTTTCTTCAATAGCTACACAAACAGTACAAAAGTATGAGTGAAAAGCTAAGCCACCAGACGGATATCATGGAACCACGAAAGTACGAGCAAAGTTAGAAAGAAACCTTATCGAGTAAGAAGTTAGGGTAAAGCTGATTGTTGGTGAGGTGTTGGCTACAACAGGGACAATCGCTCTTGTTCCTAAGGTGTGTGATGATACACATATAGCAGAAGCTGTGGCCACACGCTGTGAGGAAAGCATCCTTTATAACCTGCATACAAATCGGACAGAGCAAGTCTTTATCTAGATCCAGAGCTCCAATCTCTGAACCACCGTCTCCACCGCTTCCTCCGTCGTCGTTTTCATGGTGGTTAGTGGAGGATGTTCTCGGATCGGGTTTCACAGCCGGAACAAGCGGATCCGTCGAAATATCTTCCATGATATTTTTTTTTTTTTTTTTTTTTTTTGGGGGACTGTATTATTGTTTTATGGGGTTAGTTTGAGAAAGTCGGAATGTGAGGAAGAGTGGTGGGAATGGCGGAGATGAGGAGGAGTGAGGCTGGAGGTGTGTGTGGGATCCACGGTGGTTCTTTTCTGAGGATACGAAACATACACGTTGTTACCTACGCGCTTGTTTTAGCGCGTGTGGTTCTCGTTTTTTGTTCGAGTGTGGGTACGCGTCATTTTTACCCGGCTGGGTTAAATTTTTGTTTTTTTGGTTGTGGGTTTAATGAGCTTTGAAGTCACAGCCTTATATGGGCTCTACAGTCTAGTTGGGCTTTGGGCTATCATAACGGTTTAAAATGTTGTTGACAGTCCAATTATGGAATACACATGAGAGAAAAATTGTGGTTTGAAATTACACTGAGAAAATCAAAAATATATATATTATAGTAAATATAAGTGAAATTATTGTTTATAGTAATATATTTACTTTGAAGTATTATATTTATGAAGTTCGAATAACAGATGGGTAGATATACTAGTAATTTGCTGCATATTTACATAAGGTAGGATGAACGAATAATTGTGAATTGTAACATTAAAGTTGTTATTCATATGACTATCAGAACAATCCCAAAATTTATAGTTTTGCAATATATTGGCCATATGTACCATGCATTAAAAATGTGGTCATTTTATCTGCTACATGTTGAATTATTAATTGCAACGAAGATAATTTCATTATCATTTATTAATTTACTGGAATAAGATTTATTGGAAGATTAGTTGAACCACTGGTCAAGGGAATGGGGCGTCAAGCAGAGTTAAGAGATATGATCCACGGGTTTTAGGTGCTTGTAATTAAGATTCTAATTGAAAGAACAGCTTCAGATGTTGATAGAAAGAGAAAGACACATGAAAATAGATATGTGAGATAGTAGAGATGTAATGGTATATATTGTAAAACATATAAGGAATATCATAACTAATTTATTTTTTGGTTACATTCTTAATATTGATAGTTGTTATGTACACTACACTTAATTTTTTTTAATAAGAACAAGCAAGGATAGAATAAAACACCGATTAACCTTCTAATTTTGTAAAATTAGAGCACATAATTTGGTTTTAATACAAAATTGGTGTATATTTATTATGTTCATAAACTATTTGGGTTCGAAATCAAAAATATGTTAATTTTGTTTATTTACTTGTTTTAGTGTTTAGATGGAGATTTTTTTTTAAAAAAAAACATGGATGTTACGAGTTTTAGTTCCATTGCGGAATTAATTTTTGAAAGTTCTGGTTTAAAAACTAACATTTCATACAAATAGATATTTAATCAATCAAAAAAATCTAATTTCTTTTATAGTGACCTATAAAATTTTTTATATGTCTTTGTCTGTTTAGTTAATAATACAATCTTATGCCGTTCAAATCTACCTGAGTAAAGTAGAATTAGAGGCAATCAACTATCAAATATTTATCTTTGTTTGCTAATTTTATTTTATAAAATAACTTTGTTTATGATTAAAGATTCACGATCATGTTCTAAAAAAAAAATTGTTTTAAATTTTATTCTATAGAGTTTCTCCTCAAAATTGTTGCTTTCTCTTTCTAGGTGGTGCATCCTCCATTTCTTTCTGCCATTTTCCATCATGGTCTGTTGTTTCTTTATTATAACTGAATTAAACTTTGCCGAGAATTTTTATTCCACACAAAGTCTCATGTCAAACAGTGTGGTATTGTATCCCGACTCATCTTCATTTTTATATTGTTGGGCTTCGTCCATAAGTTAGCTCATAAATTGGTTATAACAAACATACCTTTTAAATTTGTGTATTCAAAATAGCGTGGATACGGTTGAATACTTTTTTCTTTATCAGAGAGATTTATCTCATTTTCTTCTCTTAAAAACGAGAGATTTATTTCTTTTTCGTCTTATGATACCGAAATACATTTTTCGTCTTATTTTCTCTCTATGAGAGGTGGCTGTTTCTTAGATTGAATATCGGGCAAACAATTCAATTTTTTTCATTATTTTGCTATATTATTTGACGATTTGTATGAGATTTGAATCTTTCAGCGATTCTTGAAAGTAAGAGTTGATTTTCAATATTATTTTTAAAATGAATAAGTTTCATTATTTCGGATTTGCCGTGAAAGGGTTCTTGATGCATTTGAGTTTGCACTTTTAAAACTTATGTATTCAAAATAGTTTGGTTACAGTTTAATATTTTCTTTTGTATCTGAGAGATTTATCTCATTTTCTTCTTTTGAAAATGAGATTTTTATTTCTCTTTCCTCCTATGATACCAAAAAAACAATTTTCATCTTATCGTCTTATATATGAGAGGTAGCAGTTTTCTGGATTTAATGTCTGGTAAACAACTTAATTTTCCATTGTTTTGCTATCTTGTTTAACGATTTATACGAGATCTAAAAAGCTCAGAATCATTTTCATGTTTTTTAGAAGTAGCAGTTAGTCTTCAACACCATTTTTAAAAATGATTAATTTCCACTATTTTGGTTTTACCGTGAAAGAGTTCTTGATGCATTTGAAAATTAGTGAAAATTAGTGAAAATAAGGTTTTTGAAAATAAAGTTAGACTAGTTAAAATAAGGTTTTTGTAAATAAAGTTAGACTAGTGAAAATAAGGTTCGAAGAGAAAATGATTTTTAGTGGAGTGGACTCCACATATGATTACAATTTACGGCCATTTCACCGGAAGAAAAGAAAAAACAAACATTTTTTTTGTTTTTTTTTCTAATTTCTATAGAACAAGGAGTTTGATTTCCTATTTTGTTAATGCGAAGTTTATCGTATAGCCAAATAAATTTACCGAGAATTTTTGGATATTTTAACTTTTTGCCACCACACGAAACGTTCCCTCCAATGTGTTGCTTTTTTTTCTGGAAAAACCCCTGAGAGACTGACGAAGCGGAGAAATGAGCTAAACCCTCTCTCTACTCTCCTCCTTTGTGTCACCAAAACCCTAGAAATCGCCTGCTCAGTTCGTCGAAGGTACGCCATTTTACTCGATTTTCCAGTTTCTCTTATTCTCCTTCTCCGATTGTTTCTAGTACTATTCATGTCGCTGATTGATTCCGTTACCTCGGAAGGATATTCCGATTTCCACTCGTTTCGTTTCCTGTGGAATCTCCCTCGAGAAAACCTCGCTCGGTGGTCTTATCTCTGTTGATTTAGAGCTAGGTTTTACTTTCTCCTCTTTATCCTGTGAAATTTTACTCTCCGATTGTAAAACTTGCATGAAGCTTTGGGCATCTCTGTTGTTCTATGGTTTTAGCTTCATTTATTCGCTCTTCACAATCCTGTTATGCTACTGCATGCCGCAGCACTCAAATATCTGTTTTTGTGTAATGTTTGTTTTGTCTTTCTGAGTCCTCTAACCGTTTTGTTTTGGCTGATTTTTGCTACACTATAACCAACCTCCAGTTTTCTGGCTTTGCAGATCGTTTTTTTCTCAGGGAAGGATGGAGGAATCTTCGTCTTTGCCACCCGTAAGTGTAACACCAGAACAGGCCAGCCGTCGAGAGTATGCCATCACAACTAGACTTGGGGTTGGAAGCATAGGCAAGCGAATAGAATTGTGCGCCAATCACTACAATGTTTCTGTGAGACAGCCGGATGTTGTTTTTCACCAGTACACTGTAAGATTTTGTTTTGTCACTTTTCTGTATTCTGTTGTTAGTGTCTGTGAGATGTTTAACAAATCGGTTTTTTTTTTTTTTTTTTTCGGGTTNGTATCACCACCGAGGACGGCGAAAATGTCGAAGGGAAAGGAATAGGTAGAAAGCTTATTGACCAACTTTACAAGACTTACTCTTCTGATCTTGATGGTAAAAGGTTGGCTTATGATGGAGAGAAGACTCTGTATACTGTTGGTCCTCTGCCACAGAACGACTTTGACTTTCAAGTTATCTTGGAAGGTTCATTTTCAAAACGGTATGTTCCTCTTATCTGGTTTGATATTTAATCTTCTCAAGGTGTACGAGTTAGACCTTGTCGATGCTTTTTGCTGAACGCGGCCTTGTTAATATTGTAGTGACTGTGGCGTCTCTGATGGTGGTAGTCCTTCTGGTGCTTCTAAGAGATTAAAGCGTTCTCTCATGCCAAGAAGTTACAAGGTTCAAATACATTTTGCTGCAAAAATACCGGTAAAGAGTGTACTTGTCACTCAGAGAGGAGTTGATACACCAGATAAAGGCACTCAGGATGCACTTAGAGTGCTTGACATTGTACTGAGGCAGCAAGCAGCTGAAAGGTGCATTCTTCTATTTGTTTGCATGTGCATTATATGCTTTCACTGAAAAAGATACTTACTATATTCTAACGGACAAAGATTATCTTCATATTTTTATTTTGTTGGTACATATATAGTATAATAGATGTGCAATTATTTAAATTTTTCTGACCATGATAGATGCTTACTATAGAACCGATGATTGTACAGGGGATGCCTTTTGGTTAGACAGGCATTTTTCCATAATGATAGGAACTCTGTTGACGTTGGGGGAGGCGTAATAGGTATTCGAGGTTTCCACTCCAGCTTTCGTCCAACCCAGGGAGGACTCTCGCTTAACATTGGTATTTTTCTTTTTACCTTTTTCATCCCCATGTTTCATTAATCTTTTTATTTACGTTTATAGTTTCATTAATTCTCGCAACTGTTTCGGTTTGCAATGGTTTGCAGACGTGTCAACCACTATAATCTTAAAGCCAGGTCCAGTTATCGAATTCCTAAAAGCCAATCAGAATGTTGAGTTACCTAGACAGATCGACTGGATTAAGGTAATTCTGTTTTTAATGCAACAATTGAGAACATGTCAGGTTGCTTTTGTTTTGAGCTCTTATTTCTCATTGAACTATGGCAGGCCAAGAAAGTGCTTAAAAATATGAGGATAAAGGCATCACACCGTAACATGGAATTCAAAATTATAGGCCTAAGTATGAAACCGTGCAATCAGCAACTGTATGTTCCTCTATGACCTGTCCTTGCATATTAATATATGTCCTCTTTAATAGCCTTTGCTTGACTTTCTTCATCGTTTTCCAGGTTTTCAATGAAAATTAAAAATGGTGAGCTTGAAGGACAGACTAAAGAGATTACTGTGTATGAGTATTTCAAGCAAACTTACACGGAGCCTACTTATTCTGCATACTTGCCATGCCTTGATGTCGGCAAGCCAGATCGCCCCAATTACATTCCACTGGAGGTATGCAGTTTTTTCCTCAATTAATTTTGTTTAGTCTAACACGCTACGTCTCTTTCTTGTATGTTTTAATTTATATTCGTTTTCTTGCAGTTTTGTGATCTTGTATCTTTGCAACGTTACACAAAAGCATTGTCACCGAGGCAAAGAGCTTTACTTGTTGAAAAATCTAGACAAAAACCTCTAGAGAGAATTCAAGCACTCAATGATGTGAGTTTTGTTTCTGACCTCAGTTGAGGCTTAATCTATCTTGGATGGCAGATTATTGCTAATGACTGTAATTTGCAGGCAATGCGCACCTACTGCTATGATGAAGACCCGTTTATGGCTGGGTGTGGCATCTCTATTGAAAAACAAATGACTCTAGTTGAAGGACGGATTCTCAATCCCCCAATGGTAAACCTCTTTATGTTTTGTTTGTACATAGAAAAGTATGCGCTGCCATGCCCATTCTAGTAAATTTCTTAATATTTTTACACTCTTGTTATTTCATTTTGTATATACAGCTGAGGTTTGGAAAGAATGCAGAGTTTTTACCTTGCAACGGACGGTGGAACTTTAACAAGAAGGTAATTTGTCTGCAAAGATTTCTGTTCATCACTATATTAATTTTTGTGGATTGGCAGGGGGGGGGGGGGGNCTTACTCTTTTTATGGTTTGCAGGTGCTTGTAGACCCAAAAGCTATCAACAACTGGGCTGTAGTCAACTTTTCTTTTCCATGCGACAGTAGTCACATTTCCCGTGAGCTCATAAGCTGTGGCAGGATGAAAGGCATTGTAGGTTCCACAGATACTGTGTGTAGTGTTGAACGATCTATACTTATTTACAGAGTCTGAATTTGGTTTGGTTAATATTATAGGAAATTGATCGACCTTTTGCACTAGTTGAAGAGGATCCCCTGTATAAAAAAGCGGGTGCTGTTGAAAGGGTAGAAAGAATGATTGCGAAAATGAAGTCAAAATTTCCAGCCGATCCCCCTCGTTTCATCCTCTGTGTCCTGCCAGAACGGAAGAACTCAGATATCTATGGTATCATCTGATCTGTGTAAATTTAAGTCTCAACTTTCTCGTTTAACTGGTCTTTGCAAACTATAAAGGTCCCTGGAAGAAGGTCTGTCTCACTGAAGGAGGGATTAACACACAATGCATCTGCCCTACCAAGATCAATGACCAATATCTCACCAATGTACTCCTGAAGATAAATTCTAAGGTATTATCACCACCCAAGCTATCACTTTATAAATCCTATGCTGTAGTGTTCTCTGTAAATTTAATTATTTTACTGTCTTAATCTAGCTTGGAGGCATCAATTCTCTGTTGGAAATAGAGTACTCTTGCAACATTCCATTGATAAACAAAATTCCCACCTTAATCTTGGGTATGGATGTATCTCATGGGTCTCCAGGTCGTGCAGATGTTCCTTCAATAGCAGCGGTATTGTTGTGTTCGTACTTTTCTTGTCCTTTCTTTGTCCATTGTTTCTGGTTCTTTTAGGATCTGATTCTTCGTTTGTTTACATCTCATGTCTCGACGTATGCTGCAAGGTTGTCGGTTCAAAACGCTGGCCCTTAATCTCAAGGTATAGGGCAGCTGTGAGAACTCAGTCACCAAAACTGGAGATGATTGATTCGCTCTTCGAACCAGTTGACGACCCTGTGAACGGAGACAACGGTATCATGAAGTATGTGAACGCTATTTAATCAGCTCTATTTATTTTATGTTTTGTTAAATCAAGAAGCAACCAGTAATCACAAGATATCTTCTCTATGATTAATTTTCTTTTATCCAACAGCGAATTGTTTGTAGAGTTTTTCCGGACAAGCAACAGACGAAAGCCTAAGCAGATTATCATTTTCAGGTACTAGTTTATCTTTGTTAGTTTAACTTCCAGTATCTAAAAATTTATCCTTACAGAATCATGGGCATATTTGTTAGGGATGGAGTAAGCGAATCACAATTTAACCAAGTCTTGAACATTGAGGTGGACCAAATTATAAAGGTCCTGTTTCAAAGTCCTTTGGCCAGTTCCTGCTTCTATCAAAGTATGTTTCTAGTGAAATTTATTATATTGACGGTTTGCTTATTTAACATGGTGCAGGCGTATCAACGTCTTGGTGAAACCGATGTGCCAAAATTTACTGTCATTGTGGCTCAGAAAAGACACCACACCAAGTTGTTTCAAGCTAAGGGTCATGAAAATCAAAATGTTCCTGCAGGTAGCAAAATACTTTTGTCTTCTGCATCAGTCACACTACGATCCAATATTTGTTCTCAGAAAATTGTCATCATAATAAAAAATCCGTGTTTGTCAGGAACTGTCGTGGACACCAAGATTGTACACCCGACAAACTATGATTTTTACATGTGTGCTCATCCAGGAATAATTGTAAGTTTAGACTTAAAAAAAAAATCAACCCCTTTATTTTGGTAACTAACTCTACGTTTATGTTTCCCTTGGTAAACTCTCAGGGAACTTCAAGACCGGCTCATTATCATGTTTTGCTCGATGAGATTGGTTTCTCTCCCGATGACTTGCAGAATCTCATCCATTCTCTGTCCTATGTGTTAGTCTCTCTACTCCTTAAATCCGCATTTCACTTACAAGTACCCATTCCTTTTTACTATTACTAAAGATCTTATCTTCTTAAATCATCGGTCCAGCAACCAACGGAGCACAACTGCAACCTCAATTGGTAACCATTTCAACCAAACTCTCTTCTTTGATTAAAATGCAAACTCTTTACTATCCAGAAAACACACAGCTCTTCACTCTGTTCTCTCTTTGTGTGTTTGTGCTCAGTGGCTCCAGTGCGATACGCTCACCTTGCCGCAGCTCAATTTGCGCAATTCACCAAGTTTGAAGATATGTCGGAGGAGAAAATTCCGGAGCTTCCGCGTTTGCACAAGAGAGTCGAAAGCAACATGTTCTTCTGCTGAGTAAATATAAGTACTAGTTCTGCTTCGTCTCTCTCTCTTTGGAGGAAGCTTATCGTTTTGCATATACGCAATCATTATCTAGCGTACAGTTTAATCAGGATTCAGGAGTATGGAGGAGCCCTCACATAGATTGGAAAAGAGGCTCGTAGGCTTATTCTTAGCCCAAGTTTGCTTATTTAAGCTTTTTTGTTGATTCTCCTACAAACAAGCATGTGTTTAAAGAAGATGTTTTCGGATTTTTCTAGAGTTATGGTTTATAAATATAGTTTAAACTTTAAATCTATACTATATAAAAGTTGAGGCTATAAGCCATTGAGGACGTCCATCTAGAATTTAAAAAACTCGATTTGATTGGTCTACATCACCGATTTCATTAAACAAAAAAATATTATATATACAGTCAATAATTTAAATCAAAAATGGAAAATTATTATAGTATATTTATAAAAGTTTTGGTAGATAAATAAATTATGGTATATTACTTAAAAATTAAAAAAATCTAAAATTATCAAAAAAGGAATAATTAAAAACGAAATTAAGAAGAAATTTATGTTAAAAAAACGTTTTAAATAAATTAAAATACAGAGAA
>OVBI01002989.1:0-15360 GCA_900406495.1 Sisymbrium altissimum
TCATTGTGTTTCAAGTTCTAGAACATTAGAAGAATCCTGATTTACTGATTTTCTTACATACCTGATTTCCTGAAAATTCCCTGAGCCTGACGTTTCTCTTTATTGATCTTACAAACCGATTTTATTGCATCTATTTCTAATTACAATCATTCTTGTTTAGCTTAATTCGATAACTGATGATCTATTGTGTGAATCTTGAGTCTATGTGGAATTCGACCCCTAAGTATTACATCGATCTCTTAATTTGAGAGAGTAGCTCTAGGGATAATTTGAGGATATCAATCGACTCGATGTTCCCCCCAAACGTCACCTCCCTTACGTCTTTCCAACATAATCTCGACACACCAAATTTCTACACCCTGATAATAATCCCAACTACCACCCATAATCACCAACTTGTCACCGAGCGTTGCCATTTTAGACATGTAATAAAACAGATCATGCAAACCATCTACACCTCTCACATGACTCCGATTCTTCTCCTTTGGATCATATACGATTTACAAACTTCTAAGTCAATGCTTAGGATCAATGGAATATAAGAAATCATTCACCACACAACAGGGCTTTTGTTGTTAGTGATCCCTTAATTATCATATACTGAACCATGTTTTCCATTTACGTTCGCTTGGTTTTTAAGAAAAACATATACCATCCAAAATGTAAATCTTCTCTTCTTCTATCACTATTAGTGTTGGATCAGGACTTCTAGTTCAGATCCAGAAAATCACTTTCGAGTTATATCTACATCAGCATAAATAGGAAGATCAACTCCAAGTCATGTCAACGTCACACTAGTAGAAATTTTATACATAGCCACAAAGGGGACACTGATAATCTGTGACTATGTCTATTTAGCCATGAAAAAGCCACAATTTAAACACCATGACAATTATATAATTTTTTTATGTCTAATTAACCATGAAATTAATTTGTGACTAAATAGCCACGAAAAAACCACAAATATTAAATGGCTAATAAGATAGTCACAGATTTGCCATTGATTAGTCAGTGACTATTCCAATTATCAATTTATTTTCTATTTTTAATGAGATTACCAATGATTTATCACTAGTTTATTTTAGTTATTCTAATTATTGAATTTAGTTTTATTTTTCTAATAAGATATGTACCGATTAACCACATAGAATCCATAGTTATGCCTTATAACCTAAAATTCAGATTTGTATACATCTCATCTTCCTATCTTATTCTCCACTTGTGCCGCCTCTATCATTTACAAATCTATACAACTTTTTTCCTCTACCCTCATCACCCAAGCTACCATAATGTCGCTTATAAGAATCAGACCAAGAGGAAAAAGCTGGTGAAAGATCCCGAGATGCGGCTGAGTCTCATTGTCTTCCTCCATGAGAAACCATTGTCGTGGGCTCATGGGGTTTCGAACGGAGAAGGTAAGATGTGAATTCGAAATTTTAGATCTGAGATTTGTAAAAGAATAAAGTTTTGTCTGAGATACTCAGAATTTGCTCAAGTCAGGCCAATGGATTTTGCGTCAGACCTCGTGTTGTTTGTAGAATAGTTGTTTATCAATTTCTATTCCAGATTTTACTTTTCATTCATTCATGTGTTCGTATGTTGTGAGATAATTTTTTTATTTACTTTGTCAGGTTTAAGCAGCATATCTCAAGCTTCGTATGTGGTAAAATAATCCTTCTTGCTTGCTTTTATAGGTTCTGAGACTTTGAAGATTATAATTAATTCTCTCGTATTTATTGTATTCTCAATTTTGTAGGGAAAATCATTGGTAGAATTGGGTTTCAATATAGTGGTGGTGGTGGTTATTGCAATGTTGGTGGTGATTAGAAGAGAATTATAAGATTTATGTGTGTTTAATTTCAGTTTATATTTTTTATTATTGTTTAAATTTAACGAGTTATTTACTAATTTTTTATTGTATTGTAAAATAATTTTATAATTTTTTTTATTTTTATAAATTTGCCACTAATTACCCACTAATTAAATTGTGGCTAATTAATCACAAATCAATAGTGGTTTTTGGTGGCTAACAAGCCACGAATGAGAAAGTGACTATACCGTGGTTTATTTTGGCTATACAGCCACAAAAAGCCACGAATGTAATTAGCCATAAGGCTATAGCCACAGATTTTTGTATGTGACTGTACGTGGCTATTTGGTATTATAACCACGGAATTTAACCTATAGCCATTATTTTGTCTGTGGCTATATCATATTTTTTTACTAGTGTCACCATGAAGAGGAGGATATAAGTCAATCTCTAGTCCAGATGAACGAAGAAATCAATGAGAATATAATAATGCGAGCTCAAGGAGAATGACACAGGGTGAACAGAAAAATAGCTCAAAGAGAAAAGTCATAAGGAGCGCATTCAATTTATGAACGTTACACATTTATTCTTTAGTAGAAATCGATGTACTAAAAGGTAATATTCCTTTTTTATGACACGAATTTAAGTGTCATTTTTTATATAAATATGAATCCAAAATCATGGGAATCGGAAAGACAAATCTCATTAAGGATAACTCTTTTTTTTTTATCAATATTATATAACCATATTCACAAAATATTTAGCATTTTAATTTTATTTCTTTATTTTTTATTATTTTCAGAAAAGTTATTCACAATTGTGGAAGATCTAGCAGCCACAATCACCATATATGTCAGAAACTTTATTCCCATAAGACTTGTTATGCAATCATAATAAAGATACATACCAGGCATAGTATCACAAACCTAAGTCTTTACATCAAACACTTTGCTACATTATATATCCCAAGCTGACTTCTCATAACCTCCTATTACATATATCTTCTCGTCGATCACTTCTTCGGCTGCACCATAACAAACCCTTTGCATACTTGGGAAAAGCTCCACGTGTAAAATGTGCAGTCCATGAGAATCACACTCAGATGTGTAGTGATTGTTGCTGAGGGATCCACCAAATTAGTATATCTCTGGTCCGATTATGATGATGGCAGATCTCGTAAGCATGGGAGGAAGTGCATGGATTCTGTTTAATCGTGAAGTGATGGAGAAGTGATCTTGTTTACGAAGGAGGATGTAACATCTTGGGAAATTGAAAGGGGTTCCGATGAAGGCATAGAAAGGATTTATGCAATGTTGAGGTTCCCACACTTGTTAGTAGAGTTCCGACGAACGAATGATATCATTAAAGGCGTTGGAGGTGAAGGATAGTTTTAGGTAGAGTAGGTAGTGACATCTCGAGAGTCTTGTGGTTAAAGTAAGGGCACCTAAATCAAAATGACCATGGATGAGTATTATAGTTAGAGTGTCAGAAATTTCAGAGATAACAGCAATTGCAGCGAAATAACGGAAAGTAAGCATAATACTTTTTTGAAAGAAAAATATAGTTCTTGTGTATTTATAAGAGCACTTCCATCTTAAACCGTGAATTATAATTCTCAATTCTATATTGACTTGTGTAATATCAATTGTGACTCTTTTTTTTTTTCCTTTTACGTTTGGTTTTGTGGGTTGAATTTGATTTACAATAGATCTGATTGTGAAAAAATTGATTTGTAAACACATTTTATTTAATTAAATATAATTAAGTGAATTTGTTGATTGTGTGGAATTAATTAGAAATTTATATGATTAGGACACTAGTAATGCCAGTGAAAGGTTAGGAAAATTGAGTTATTAAAAGTTAAAGAAAGAAAAAATATATTTTCTCAAATATGTTTTTAATAACTAAGATAATGGTTTATTTTTTTAAAAAAATTTATATTAAAATATTAATATAAAATCTTTTAAAAGATCTTTATGGTATCTAAACCAATAGAAGTGTTCTAAGGATCTATAATTTCATTTCAGTGTTAGTATTATGTCATTTTCATTGTTTTTTTGAAAACAGTTTGTCTTTTTTTTTTAACTGAAGAAATTAATTTATTTAGAAATTTTATTTAATCTCAATTTTAAATTATTATTTGGTATTTTAAAATGATAATGTTTGTTTATTATTTATTTATGCTTTCACCTTTTACACAAAAAATTCAACAATATAAATGATAGTATTCTATATAAAATTGATTTTTATTGATTTTTAAAAATGATTAGTAAAAGAATTTTATTTTAAATTTTGCGGATTCTCATTTTTGGGAAATTATACCAACATTTTTTTGTTAAATTTAAAATATATGATGTACATGATATAACCAAGTGAAGCTTAACATATAAACATTTTTAATGGCACATAATACATTTTATATTTAAATTTACTTTTGGAACCGAATTTTTTAGCTTTTGGTTATCGTGGGTTTTTTTGTGTGGCTAAATATGATATCTTATTACTTATAAAAGTTTACAAAATCACATATCAAAAATTGACAAACACTCTCATCAGGGAGATTACACTTAGATGAATAAAACAAAGAATCAGAATGACAAAGCTGAGCAATGTAATGTGCCGGGAAATTATTTTTATGCTTTGTGAAGCAAAACGCAAACCGCATGAAGACTGGTGACCAAAACCTGATATATGAACAAATGTGGCTGAGAAAGTAGTCACACCGTTCATCTAACATATGATCAATTAAGAGTTTGCAGTCACCTTCAAAAATCAGTGAACGATAGCCTAAGCACCAACAATTTTGCATTGCAATCAGTAGTGCTTTAGCCTCAGCCTGGAGAACTGTTTCCGTTAGTCCCAAAAAAGCAGATCCCCAAGAGACTAAGTTCCCTTGTGCATCCCAAATAACCCATCCAGTTTAGTTTTATGTGAAACAGAGTCAAACGCTGCATCAAAAATTACATTTTAAAAAGCCTTGGGGAGACATTGCCAGAAATGAATCATACTTCTTCGCTTTGAGCCAGTAAAGGTTACAAGGAGACATGGCTGAATCTTGAGAATCAAGACAAACCTCCTTATTTGTTACATTAAGCCATTCACTAACATTTACATCAGTCAATTGAATTATTCTCTATGGTGGCACTAGTTGTTTCTTGAAAAGGAGATTACATCTTAATTTCCAAATTCGCCATAGTAACCAATAAGGTAGCATATGCTGGTACTGAGAGAGAGTATGACATTGATAAATATCCAATAAACTCTCTAAGTATCCATCTGTAGTCGAGTCCAAAACTGGATTCCATGGTACTTAGGCCAAACGCCAAATCATTAAAGAGAGTGGACATTAGAAGAAAAGATGATCAATCGTCTCCTCCACAAGACCACATCTGTGACAGATTTTATCTAACGATACACCCTTAGTGGCCAATGGCGTAGACCCCTAGTAGCCAATCGCGTAGAGGCAGCAATGGCGTGTGATGAAAGTCTCCATAGAAAATGTTTTAATTTTGGAATTCCCTAATATCAAGCTTCCAAATATGAACCTTTAAAGATGGATTACCATGAATATCCAAAGGAGGAGTTTGCCTGCAATGCAATCTGTTATAAACCATCCAATAAGCCGTTTTGACAGAATATTCACCAAAGTTACCAAAAGCCCAAATCACTTCATCTGCAGTATATAGTTGTTGGACCAGACTAATATCTTCAGGATTTAAAACTCCACAGAGTTGGTTAGAGTCCCAAGTCCTAAAACCGGAAGAAGAGCAAATAAGTGAGTTAACTAAATAGTCTTCTGGAGCCGCTAAGCGGGTGGCAGGACAAGGCTTCACAGAGGGAATCCAATTATCCAGAGGATCCAGCTTTTGGTTATCGTGGTTATATGATGTGACTTCTGAATAAATTTTAATACATTGTTTATTAAGTAATGATTATGCATAAAAAAAGGTTTATATAATTTCTGAATATTGGGAACGATCCATACTACTAAACAAGTTATATATGCTCACGATTATCCGTCACTGCAAGCCTCCTCCATTCGTCCAAGTTAACATCAATCTTAGGATATTTGTCAGGAAGAGAGCTTAGCTCAGTAACATAGCTTCCCAAGTCGATTGTTGCGGTAACACCAGAGCCAGAACCAGAAGCAAAGGCTAGAGTCAGGCCCTTCTTCACCACTCCTCTCCTCGTCTAGGTGTCCAATTTAACTTCAATCTTAGGAGATTTATCAAGAAGAGAACTTAGCTCAGTAAAATAGCTTCCCAAGTCAGTTTTGGCAGTAACGCCAGAGCCAGAACCAGAACCTGAAGCAGGACTAGAGTCAAGCCCTTCTTCTCCTCTCTTCTCTTCCCTTTGATTTGCACTCAGAGTTCCATAAAACAATTTCATTGCGGCTTCCGTTGAGAGATCATGCACAGAATTGTGTAATTTCTGAAACCTCTCTTTAGTTTCTTGTTCATCAATCAGCTTTTCTCTTAGCTCATCTGGAAGAAAAGCCAGCGCACTTAAAAAAAGGGGTCAAAACAGAATGTGTATTAGACTACTACTCGATACGCTTCATCGGATTTGTACAAGCCAATCAAATCTAGTAATTACCTGGAAACACCTCTAACAATACCAAACTTGTAGCCAGCAAGAACTGATTCCTTATAGCCAACGTTATAACCTTCCTGCGCAACAGCTTCTTGCCCAGCAGAAATCCCGTCACGGTATCCAACCTATGATATTAGAAGGAAAGCCAATCATACATAAAAGTTTATCGAAACTGAAAACGCATTTTCATACTTGAATACCTTGTGGAATCTCTGACGTCTAATCTCGCCTTCATTGTTCAACGAGTCAGCTTCACTTAGTTCATCATCTGAACTTCCAAAGAAAGATCCATCTAAATCCTCACGCTTGTGATCATCGTTGCCTAAACCAAAACGAACATTAACAATGCGTTTAAGTTAATACTGCTATAATCCTAAACAACCCGGCACATACAAGATACATATTCTCCACTGGAATAGTGTGATGCCCTCCTGCAAAAGATACAAGTAACAACTAACAACCATGGAACCTCCTTTCAGATACAACAAATGGGACATCAATCTCATAGCTGATAGAAAGAAGAACACAGAAAGTATTTTACTATTAAATCTGAAACTTAAACGAACTTTGCAACAAGAGGATACAACAAAGTTCTATAACCGTGTGTGTTGCATAAGTGAAGATTAAGTCAAAACAAACATCCAGTAATAGAACAAGAAAGGTTCTCAGCCAAGCCACATTGAAACTATGACAACATATTTAGCCATTATAATCAGAAAAGCTGCAAACTTTAAGGTACTGCAATTACATGTAACCTAAGAAGGTAAAAGATTCTGACCAGGTTTCGAAAGCTGCAAACTTTCTCCGTAAAGCTCTTTGGCGAAATTCGACTTCCCATCTGTAATCATTGAAATTGAAAGCTTAGGATGATTCCTCTCAACAAGATTGTTACTTTAGAAGAAAGATAAGGTAAAGACAGCCCAAGATAACCTTTAGGTGGCTCCATCGGTTCTACAGCGACGATGTAATAACGATATTAACAGTTGGACTCAAAAGACGTCAGAGCACGGGGAGAGACTTCGACGGCTACTAGACTAGGGATTTTCTGAATTTCTGAATTTTTTTTTTTTTTAATTTTATCGAAGAAGAGCTATATTTTCTGTTTTTTTTTGTTTTTTCTTTTTCTTACTGCATACATTATCATCTTATTATGTAAAGTTAAATTTTCAAAGTTATTAATTAACAGGATTGTGACAAGTGGCAATTTGATTATCTAAGATCTTGACATGTATCAAAATTTAAAATTATAAAATTACTAATTTTAAAAAGAAAAATCATAAAAGAAATTATAAAGAGAATAAAATTATTAATCAAACAAGTCATTTTCCTTTAAAAAAAAATCAATTATAAACAAAATTTTTTTTTAAAAAAAAGTCAATTATAAACAACAAAAAAGAAAAATTATAAAAGAAAACTTAAGAAGTAATCGAAAAAGTAATTTATCTTTTCTAAAAAATTAATAGGATTGTGACAAGTGACAATTTGATTATCTAAAATTACTAATTTTAAAAAGAAAAACCATAAAAGGAAATTATAAAAAAAAAAAATAGAATTAGTAATCAAAAAGGTAATTTTCCTTTAAAAAAAAAAGTGAATTATAAACAAAAATTTTTTTTTTTTAATATTATAAAAAAAAACTTAAGAAGTATTCGAAAAATTAATTTACTTTTTTTTAAATTAACAGGATTGTGACAAGTGGCAATTTAATTATCTAAAATTACTAATTTTAAAAAGAAAAACCATAAGAGGAAATTATAAACAAAAATACAGAATTAGTAATCAAAAAAGTAATTTTCCTTCTTTTTAAAAAAGTCTATTATAAACAAAATTTTTTTTTTTAAAAGTCAATTATAAACAGAATACCTTTTGTAAAAAAGTCAATTATAAACAAAAAAAAAATTATAAAAAGAAGTAATCAAAAAAGTAATTTACCTTTTAAAAAAATTAAATTACAAACCAAAAATGATTAAAATAATGAAAAGGTAATTTACCTTTTTAAGAAATCATAAACTCCAAAAAATTAGAAACAATCACCTATATATAAAAATATGTACTCTCTCATAATCTTTTATAAACACAAGAACACAAATGCTTGTAAAATATCAGATATATTTTCTCATTCTCTTATTTATTTTAAAAATCTATTTCTTTTATTCTATTTTTTTTATCTTAGATATTATGTTTGAATTAAATAACACATGCTTGAATAAGAAGAAGAGCATACCAAGTTAATACAAACATTAAATGGGGACTAGAAGAAAGTTTATGAATCTGTTGTTGACTCAATTAACTGTAAGAAAAAGAAACTGTTTTTCCTCAATGGACCAGGAGGAATGGGAAAAACGTACGTGTATAAGATAATCATCACTAGGTTAAGATCACAAGCAAGAATTATAGTACCAGTGGCATCATCTAGAATAACAGCTATACGTTTACCCAATGGCATAACTGCACATTCGCGTTTCAAAATTCCAATATAATTTCATCAAGACAGCATGTGTAAAATTAACCGTGGTACCATACTTTCAGATTTACTTGAAAAAATAGAACTCATCATTTGGGATGAAGCACATATGTGCCATCGATTTATGTTTGAGGCTCTTGATAGGACTCTTCGAGATGTACTCTCCACGCAAGATCCAGATGCAGCAAGCAAACCCTTTGGCGGAAAAACAGTTCTTGGTGGTTACTAATTACTCGCCTAGGTAAAAAAATTATTGAAGCAGAAATACTAACTGGGACTCATGTGGGAAAACATGTTCTCATTCCTAGAATAAGTCTCATACCAACAGATGAAAAATGGTCTTTCAAACTAAAAATGCGTCAATTTTTTATACAAGTTTGCTATACAATGACTATCAATAAGAGTTAAAGTCAGAGCTTAAACAAAGTTGGTTTATATTTCCCAAGTCCAATCTTTTCACACAAACATTTATATGTTGCACTATCGAGAGTCACTACAACTGCAGGACTTCGGACTCTTAACGTAGGCACAAAATATAGTGACAGTAATATTTTACAAAATATTGTATATCAAGAAATTTTCAACAATATATGATATGCTGAGAGAGACAATACTATAAAAAAACTAATATGTTATTTTCCAAAGAATAATATTTAAATTAGAAAACACGAACCTATCACCTAACTGAAGCCAATCGATCAATAAGACCATTTGAGCCCAGACTCATGCTTGCGTCCATTTTGTTTTCATTACTCTTTATTTGTCTTACAAGTGAGTTTTTCATTGCCGCCTTATTATTTGCTCATACTTAGACTGAATACAATCGAATGTCAAAAGAATTGAAATTCAAGTTTGACATCAAGAATATGGAAATAGACTTACCTTTTCATACGATATGTGAAGATTGAATTTAGATCAAATAAATTCGAATTTCACAAGAAAATGTAAGAATTTTTTTAATAATAACTTCAATTAAAAACCCGTGCAACGCATAAAAGAAATTCTGACATCTTTCTACCTATATAAAAGAATCAAACTATCTTATAATTATAAATCTAACACAATAACATAACCAAGAAAACCAATTGGGAAAGTAAATTATGAACACTACAGAGAAGAATCAAATTTGTGAGAGAACAGAGAAGCCACCTAACAAAAGAACACGATCGATCATGAATGATGAACAGATTGCTATGATAGAAAAGACGCTTATAGATGAACCTCATGTGCGGCTTAAATCAGCTACACTTCAGACATGGGTCGACAATCTAAATCAAATCGTAAGTATTGAAGTCAAATTCCAGTTCACATGTATATATTTAATCTCTAATTGTCTAACATTTATTCTCCAAAATATAGGGTCCTGACCTTACAACGATGCAGCTGAGAAACTGGTAACAAATGTTTTCTCCATCCTCTTAAAAATATTAAATACACTTTCGTCACACATAAATATATTGCAGGATTTTTTATTCCTTTCCAACAATGCAGGAACAGACGATCAAAGGTAGCTCGAACTAACAACCGGTCAAACAAAACCCGAAGATAATTTCATCAGCAATACATCTAACAAACATGTTGCAGACAAAAGACGAAGGTGTCTAAGAACAGGAAAAACCGCAACAAAAACAACGAGTTTGTCACATGTACTCACTGCGAAGCCTTGCTCTGGAGATCAGAAAGTTCAAAATTACAAGGGAAAATCCTGAAATTTTCTATTTGCTGTCAACAGGGACGAGTTGTCCTGCAGCAACCTCGGAAACCTCCGAATCATTTCGGAATAATATACGAGCATACAATTCAATGCTTGCTTTTACATCAATGGGAGGGAAAATTGATTACGATATCAATTCGGGAAATGGTCCTTTCACTTTTCGTATCCATGGTCAAAATTACCACAAAATTGGATCTTTGCTACCGGCCGAAGGAGATATACCACGCTTTGCGCAGCTATACATATATGATACTGCTCATGAACTTCAAAACCGCCTCAATGCACTAGCAAAAGGGAAAAAAAATGACTTAGATATGAACATATTCTAAGCGGATTGATTAAGATGCTTGACGAATACAACGAATTAGCTAAAGTGTTCAGAAAGGCTAGAGATCGATACGAGTGTGGATCAAGTGAAGAATACTCAATTAGGCTGATCAAAAATAAAGAACGTGGAAAATTATTCGACCTTCCACAAGGAGATGAAGTTGCTGGACTTACTGTTGGTGACATGTCTATCCCGAATTCTGATAGGGATATAATAGTGCATCCTAAAATGGATACACCTCAGAGGATTAGTTATTTACATCAATCGTACATGTCACTACAGTATCCTTTGTTGTTTCCATATGGTGAACAAGGCTACGTTGAGAAAACTATTCCATATAGCTCAGAAGGAAATGCTACTAAGAGGTCATACGTTACAATGCGAGAGTATTATGCATACCAGATACATACCAGATTGACAGCTCCCGAAACCATAGTTATATATTGAGAATTATATAGATTTGATGTGCGTATGAAACTATATTTTAGTTAAATAAATATATTTTATTTTAGTAATTTTTAAGAAAATATATAATTAAAATATATTTATATTGATTATAAAAAATATATTAGAAAATCTCCACGCATAGCGTGGATGAAAAACCTAATTAATTCATAACGAACAAAGAGTGATTCTTATGAAGACGAGGGATAATACATCGAAAAACATAGTCAAATGAAACAAATGGATTGATACAAGTCTGAGGATGGATCCTTAACCAGTGCATCAAGGACTTTGTTATTATTGGGAGAAGTCCAACAGAAAAGCACTGAGTCAAACTTCGATCTCCAATGATTAATATCACAAATCCAATTGTGAAACTGAAAGTTGAGTTGAGTGCCGAAGAGAATATTGCACACAGACTTATTATCCCCTTCAAATATGACCCGTCGATAACCACTTATCCAGAGATGTTGTAGCAACATTAAGAGAGCCTGCAACTCAGTTTCCAGCGAATTAGTAACAATAGAACCGGAAATTTTTGCTGCTGTACGGAAGAAACCTGCAGAATCGCATATAACCCAAGCTGCCTTACTTGGATGAGGCCCATTAAACTGACAATCGTAGTTACATTTTACAAAACCAGCCTGTGGCGGTAAACATTGAGAAATATCAGAAGATGTATGATGTAATCATGAACCAGCTTGAAGATCAAGGATTGAACAGCACGGACCAGGAGGATGATTTGATCGTACCAAAGGGGCCTATGACTCGTTCAAGGACCAAGAAGCTTAGTGAAGCAGTTGATAACATTCTCTTGATAGCTTGGAAGCAACAAGACGTGTTTGAAGACAGAAGGAGCAACCGTGACACTCTCACTTCCATTCAAGCCATCACACACTCTAGCTGATCATCATCTAGGCAAGTGTTACTTGTGGGTACTCTTTTTCCCTTGATTATTTTTGTCCCAATGGGTTTTCTAATCAAGGTTTTTAGCGAGACCTCTTATTTCACTTCACACCACCTAGTTGATGATCTTGGCCGTGTCTTTCACTTCTTTTGGACCGGCTTTTATTTCATCTTTTGATTTGATTTAGACTATAGTTTGTTTTCCTTTCTTGCACGAGTTTAAACATTAAGTGTGGTCTTTGTGACCTTTCCAAGGGAGCGTGTTCCCTTCATTGCTTTTGAACTCGATCGGTTTTGGTTCTGTCAAAGCCTTTCCTATATATGTCTCTCTTATCTTCTATGCAATCATCATATCTTTTATCTTAAAACCTTTGTTATTTTCTCTCTTTGCTTACGAGTGAGCTTGAGTGATTCGTTGGTGTGTAATATCCAACACTTAAGGGAAGTTGTTTCGGTGTGTCATATCCGATCTAGCTGCCTAGGAGTATCAAGAGACCTTACCATCCCTCTTGTGTCACCAATCGTTCCACACGCCTTGATAAACTTGAGTCTTTGATTTGTTTATGCAAGGATCTATCCAGTTCCATCCAGATATGCATCCTAGGAGTGCATTAAGTGGTATCAGAGCTACTCTGGACGGGGAAGTTTTCGTTTCCTTTGTTGTTTTAACTTTAACCTTTCATCTTCCATCGTTGTTCTTCATCTGATCTTGTCAAATTCCATTACAAATCGTTAGATCTAGAGCATCAGTGTTTCAGTTCACAAGTAACCTTTCGATTTCATTCTTGTTTGTTGATTTAAATTCTGATCCGTGTTCTGCAAGTTTCTTTGATTCATGTTTGAGATTTGTCGAACAATTTACTTGTTTTAGTTACTTGATTGTTTCAGGTACTAATGGGAAACGAATCAGAAGAAGAAGCCGATCTAGTCAGGAAGAATAAGCTTCTCAGAGAACAGATGGTTGCTCAGATCAACCAAGATATGATCGCTACCATGGAAGAACTTATGAAGGTCAATATGAACGAACTGCGTACGGAGCTACGTACTGAGATCAGGAAAGCCTCTGGTCAAGGACACAACAATGAGGCTAGGGTTGGAGGATTCAATCACACTCCACATGACACAACAGAACCAAGGAGGAATCAACAAAACTCCACTCATATCGATCACGCTGATCTACTCCAAACTGATGACTACTATGAACGACACCAATCTTCTTCATCATCTTCAAGGGATACTCGGAGAAGAGGCCGTCGAGAACATGAGGGAAGAAGGGTTCAACGTGATGATATCTCGGGTTTAAAACTCAAGATACTTCCCTTCCATGGCAAACGAGACCCTGATGCTTACTTGGAATGGGAAAAGAAGATTGAGCTCGTGTTCAACTGTCAACGATACATCCAAGAGCAGAAGATTCATGTTGCTGCAACAGAATTCTATGACTACGCTCTAAGCTGGTGGGATCAACTCGTAACAACTAGAAGGCATAATCAGGAGAATCAGGTTGAATCATGGTTTGAACTAAAGACTCTTATGAGGAAGAAGTTTGTACCTACTCATTACCACCGTGATCTGCATCAAAGGCTGAGAAAGCTCACCCAAGAATCCCGTACCGTGGAGGAATACTACCAAGAGATGGAGTTGCTCATGTTAAGGGCAGAAATAACAGAAGATCGTGAGGCTACTATGTCAAGGTTTCTCGGAGGACTTCACCGTGAGATTCAAGACAATGTTGAGATGCAACACTATGATGATATTGAGGAGCTACTACACAAAGCTATCTTGGTGGAACAGCAGATCAAGCGCAAGGGGCATTCTCGTTCTAGTTACAACAATAACAAGTTTCAGAGTTCTAAAGACGAGAAGGCAAGCTATCAGAAGGAGGTTAAGACCTTTTCTAAAGAAGAAACACGACCAGTCCACACTCAACCAAAAGACATCAAGGACAAGGGCAAAGCCGTGGCAACTAGTACTCGGTCCAGAGATGTAAATTGTTTTAAGTGTCAAGGAAGAGGACACTATGCGAATGAGTGCACCAACAAGCGTGTCATGATCCTACTGGATAATGGCGAGTATGAGTCTGAGGAGTATGAGCCGGATCAAGAAGAAGTTTCTAGTACTGATGAGGAGCTAATCGAGAAACCAGTTCATGGTCAATTACTGGTCACAAGGAGAACTCTTAATCTTCAAAACAAGACAGAGGAACTGGAGCAACATGAGAACTTGTTTTACACCAGATGCCTTGTACAAGGAAAGGTGTGTAGTCTCATCATTGATGGAGGCAGTTGCGTGAATGTTGCTAGTGAAACCATGGTGAAGAAACTCGGTCTGAAGGTGCAAAAACACCCGTCTCCCTATCCATTGCAATGGCTGAATAAAGATGGAGAAATGAAGGTGACAAAACAAGTAATGGTACATATCTCTATTGGACGGTATGAAGACAACATCTTGTATGATGTCCTTCCTATGGAAGCTGGACATATACTCCTCGGCCGTCCCTGGCAATCTGACCGACGTGTGATCCATGATGGCTACTCCAACAAACATTCATTTGAATTCAAAGGGAAGAAGACGGTTCTCTTACCTTTGACACCAAAGGAGGTACAACAAGAGCAACTTCAGCTCCAAAGAAAGACGGCCAGTGAAACAAAACTTGCTCACAACAAGCAGCATAACTTTTACGCCAAATCGGGTGATATCAAAAAAATTCTCTATTCTCAACAAACCATTTACTTGCTTGTTCTAAAAGAAACTGTCACAAGTACAACTGACCAAACACCGGTCTATCCGAGTGAGATTGCTTCTCTTCTGCAGGAATTTCGAGATGTGTTTCCAGAAGAAAGTCCAGACGGTTTACCACCCATTAGGGGCATTGAGCATCCAATCGACTTTGTACCAGGATCAGCTCTCCCAAACCGCGCAGCCTATAGGACTAACCCTGTGGAGACTAAGGAGTTGCAAAGACAGGTTGATGATCTCTTGGAGAAGGGACACATCCGCGAGAGCATGAGTCCTTGTGCAGTACCAGTGCTTCTTGTACCCAAAAGGACGGTAACTGGCGCATGTGTGTTGATTGCAGAGCAGTCAACAATATCACTGTA
>OVBI01002990.1:0-15360 GCA_900406495.1 Sisymbrium altissimum
GTAGGCAACCGACCTTCGGTGCAGCTGTCCCCCCAAAACAAAAAAGGGGAGAGTGGGAGTGTATACACACTCATCGTTCATCTATGCTACCACTTACAGTTTCGAGAATCCGAAAAATTGAAAACTTTGGCATCTAAAGGAGTCAACANGGAATGCAACGAGTTCCGAAATTAAGAGAAGTTTTGAGTTTTTACGATAATTCCGAACTCTAAAAATTACGAAAATTCCGAATTCTAAAAAATTCAAAGAGTCTATAGAAGTTCTGGGTTTTCGGAAAAATTCTAGGGTTCAAGTCAAAGTTCCGAACTCCAAGAAATAAAGGACTTCCGATCTCTTGTTCTCCAGAACAATCACCTATGACAAACTTTCTGATCAGTTCTCGATAACTAAACTTATCAGACTTGATGTTTCTCAAAACTTGCGACCATTTCTGGCCCCAATGGACGAAAATCATATCCAACCAACTTTCTCTATGAAGGTAAGGTTCAGCAACATCCGTGCACAGACATATAACAGCGCGCTATATAAATCCGGTCAGGTATATCCTAGCCTAACGTCCGAAAGGTATATCCTAAACGATGTTCTCAGGTTTGACTTTGAGAGAGGCATGCCAGCAAGTGAAGACTCGCACTGCCTTAATCCTCATAGTAAACTCACTAACCCAGTAGGTGCCCAACCTGGCACACTGGTCTGCAACATCTCAGAAACATAATCTAGCATACCACTAGACGAGTTTATAAAGTGTTTCAAAAAGTCAAAAAACGGGGAGATAAGTCAAAATAACGCAGCCCAAAAAAACCAGACGAACGCATAGCTTAGTTCCCTAAACACTAACCTATCGTAAGCCCAGCCAAAACGCTTCTAAGCAGCGCTGGCACAACATCAACAAACATCTTATGCAAACGCTAGGAAAAAATGACTGAGTAAAAACTTCAAACTACTCTGCTAACCTATAGCAAGAAATCAAGATCCTATTCATGCTCAAACGAGAAGCGAGCCAACATTAAACCTCAAAACATGCATACGACAACAATTAAACTGCATACAATTAAGAAGGTTTAGTACAACCATCGGGATGACTCCCGGCCAAATGAACAAGCCCACACAAAGGGCATACATAATCAAGTCTTAAAACAAAAGGCTAGAAGCCGAGAAGCTACAAGCTCGGAGATGCCTCTAATCGCAATCCTCAGATCGAACTTGCAAAACAAACTCTGCAAGATCCGGGTTGTTAACATTCAACCCCGAAAAGTCGGAGATCCCAACCTCACTAGCAGTTTTCCTCATTGAGTCAGTTACAAAAACTGGAACAAGGGATTGAGCCAAGGGAGAGGCGACCAGGTAATATCTCAGTGTTGACATCGTGCGCTCAAAGTTGACCTTCGTGTTAATCAACCTAACTCTCCCTTCATGAACAACCCTCTTGTAGTCCACGATCTTGGCTGGATCCCCGCGATCAAGCATGTCAAACAAATCCAAGTTGGATTTCACCAACTTAGCCAACACTAGCTCTTTACGAGCCTCTTCGATTTGGTTTAACACAACCATAGCATGATCGCTCTTGGCCATATACTTCTTCACCAAAGATAGGCGCTCCTGAACCGCAGCCTTACGCATTTTTTGCTCATGCGCCTTCTTCTCCTCGAAGAGCTCTGCTCTTACGCGATCTAGCTCCTCAGCATGAGCGGCCTTGGCCATTTCAAGCTCGTTTCTCAGCCGAGCAGCCTCCGTGGCATTCTCCTCAGCAATCCTTTTCGATTCTTCGGCTTCCTGCATCCAGTAAGCATTTTCAACTTCGTAACCACTTGCCATATCTGTGATATGGGGAAGGAGCTGAAGAAACAAGGAAAAAATAGTAAAAATAAGAGCTAGAACATTGACAAAAATAATTCGATGGTTCTTGTCTTACCCCAAAGCTGCGAATAGCAACTCTGTCAAAGGGAGTCTTCCTCTGCAAATCGCTGGTAAGGACGGTCTCCCTTCCTGGACGCTGGAATGATCCAAGAAGCTCGCTCGGATCAGGAGTCTGGCTGTCCATAATGCACTGCAGGGCGTAGAAGTCAAACTCGGGAACCTTGCTCCCCTTCTTCTTCTTCTTCTTCTTCCCATCAGAAGAAGCCTTAGCGGACTTCCCTTGATCCAAGGCAATACCCTTGCCTTTATCCATGGCAATCGGACACTCCTCTATGGCGGGTATCTCCCCCTCTTCAAAACCACCTTCAGTACAAGATGGGGGGACAACTCCCCCAGACTCCACAAATTCTGTTTCCAGCAATTTCATTTGGCCACCAATCGATCTTGCCTTGATCATCTTCTCCAGAGGTTTGGATGAATAATCGAATAAGTCTAACTCTTTGTCTCGAGACCTCGCGGATGCAGATCGGCGATACGACAGATGATCCCAAGAGACAATTCTCGGAGAGATCAGCACGATCCAAACTCTGAAAAAGGTCTGGCGGAATAGCACCAAAGTAAGGAGGATCTGCGAAATAAGAACACAAGAACATATTAGCATCCTTAGCAAAGACTCAGCACATGGGAAATCATCAACTGACCCAGCCAACCAAGAGTAAGGTACCAATGTCCGACCACTGCGTTATCATCCCGTTGATAAACCAGGGTTCGATCGAAGACGTGTTGACCTTGACGAAAATGAAATAGTTATACCAAGATTCGTCTTTGCTAGGATGATCAGGGAAAATTGTCTTGCCAGGTTTAGGCGTGACATAATACGACATATCCATCCTAGTTCTCTTGAGGTCAAGAAGCCCATTAAGATGCCACACTCCGATGTGAATGTCACACTCAAGGCACAAGGTTATCATTCCCACCAAGATCCTTAACCCTCTAGGGGATATCTGACCTATTGCCAAACTATGTATTGCAAGAAATTGCAATACCAGTGAGGGGATCGGAAAAGTGAGGGAACAAGAATCGAAATACAACTGGAACAAAGTGAAACAGCCGGGAGGAGGTTTATGACAACGATCCTCCGGGCCAGGCACCAGAAGTTCAACTCCTTCAGGGAAACAGAACAATGATCGAAGCCTCACCATACTCTTTTTCCCACATGAGCTAGCGCCTGTGAATTCAGTACGCTTCTTTGTTCTAAAACATGTCGGAGGATCAACGTCAGGAAACTTCTCGCGTAATAACTAAGCTTCCTTCTTTATACAAGACTTAAGTACAAGTTTCTCGACAACACGCGGGACCGCAAACAATCCATCGTGTTCCTCGAGCTTTATACGAATGCCAGAAGCATTCCACGTGGGAACAGAATCTGCATAACCGAAGCCATATGAACTCTCGCCGACACTAGGCGCGTCACCCTGGTATATCATGGAAGCAATGTCTTCCTAGTGGATGTTATTTTCTTCGGATATTGGATCAAACGCCATGCCTTCAACAAACTCAAGAGCATTCTTCACGTTCTTCGTGTTCTCTTTATCTTATCAAAAACCTAAAGAGAGAAAGAAGAGAGAAGGGAGAGAGTCTTTACCTTAAGAAATGGTGAACTTGTAAGAATGAGAGAAGGGAGAGGTCCTCTTTTATAGAGGATGAAAATGGATCCCGTAAACAGTACATGAACAGTAAATAAACAGTACATGAAACACTGTTCATCCCCGAACACTGTTCATGCCTGCTATCCAGCTTGGTAGGACATGCTGTCCAAAATCAGCATTCAGCACATGAATGCTCATTCCTGCCATCCAGCTCGGTAGACTTGGTGGGCAAGGTGTTTTCATACAAAAATTCTCGGAAAAACTTATCTTGAACAGTTTTCCGTGAAAACTTTACTAAACTTCCAAAAAACTTATCTAAAACAGTTTTCCTGAAGAACTTTATTAAAAATTACGAAAAACTTTTCCTAAACAGTCTTTCGGAAAAAATTTTACGAAAAATCTACGGAAACACTTAGAGTTTTTAAAGGAAGAGGCTCACAAGCCAAAACTGACCGAGCTGGACAGCAGGCAGCATGCTGACCGTCCAGCTCGGTAGGATATGCTGTCCGAAAATCAGCATTCAGCACATGAATGCTCTTTCCTGCCATCCAGCTCGGTAGATTTGGTGGGCGAGGTGTTTTCATAGGAAAATTCTCGGAAAACCTTATCATGAATAGTTTTCCGTGAAAACTTTATTAAACTTCCAAAACCTTATCTAAAACAGTTTTCCAGAAAAATTTTACGAAAAATCTCCAGAAACATTTAGAGTTTTTAAAGGAATAGGGTCACAAGCCAAAACTGGCCGACCTGGACGGTCAGCATGGTGCCTGCTGTCCAGCTCGGTAGGAAATACTGTCCAAAGTCAGCATTCAGCACATGAATGCTCCTTCCTGCCATCCAGTTCAGTAGACTTGGTGGGGAAGGTGTTTTCATACGAAAATTCTCGGAAAAAATTATCTTGAACAGTTTTCCGTGAAAATTTTAGTAAACTTCCTAAAAACTTATCTAAAATAGTTTTCCGGAAAAACTTTATTAAATACTCCGAAAAACTTATCCTAAACAGTCTTTCGGAAAAACTTTTAAATCTCCGGAAACATTTACAGTTTTTGATGGAGGAAGTTCACAAGCCAAAATTGACCGAGCTGGACGGTCACCATGCTGCCTGCTGTCCAGCTCGGTAGGATATATATGCTGTCCAAAATCAGCATTCAGCACATGAATGCTCCTTCCTGCCATCCAGCTCGGTAGACTTGGTAGGCAAGGTGTTTTCATACAAAAATTCTCTGAAAAACTTATCTTGAGCAGTTTTCTGTGAAAATTTTACTAAACTTCATAAAAACTTATCTAAAACAGTTTTCCGAAAAAACTTTGTTAAAAATTGCGAAAAACTTATCCTAAACAGTCTTTCGGAAAAACTTTTACTAAAAATCTCCGGAAACACTTACAGTTTTTGATGGAAGAGGCTCACAAGCCAAAAGTGGCCGAGCTGGACGGTCAGCATGCTGCCTGCTGTCCAGTTCGGTAGGAAATTCTGTCCAAAATCAGCATTCAGCACATGAATGCCCCTTCCTGCCATCCAGCTCGGTAGACTTGGTGGGCAATGTGTTTTCATACGAAAATTCTCGGAAAAACTTATCTTGAACAGTTCTCTGTGAAAACTTTACTAAACTCCCTAAAAACGTATCTAAAACAGTTTTCCGGAAACACTTTGTTAAAAATTCCGAAAAACTTATCCTAAACAGTCTTTCGAAAAAACTTTTACAAAAAATCTCTGGAAACACTTACAATTTTTGATGGAAGACGCTCACAAGAGAAAACTGGCCGAGGTGGATGGTCAGCACGCTGCCTACTGTCCAGCTCGGTAGGAAATGCTGTCCAAAATCAGCATTCAGCACATGCATGCCCCTTCCTGCCATCCAGCTCGGTAGACTTGTGGGTAAGGTGGTTTCATACGAAAATTCTCGGAAAAAATTATCTTGAACAGTTTTCCGTGAAATCTTTACGAAACTTCCTAAAAACTTATCTAAAATAGTTTTCCGGAAAAACTTTATTAAAAATTCCGAAAAACTTATCCTAAATAGTCTTTCGGAAATACTTTTACGAAAAATCTATGGAAACACTTAGAGTTTATAAAGGAAGAGGCTCACAAGCCAAAACTGACAAAGCTGGACGGTCAGCATGCTGCTTGCTGTCCATCTTGGTAGGATATGCTATCCAAAAGTCAGCATTCAACACATGAATGCTCCTTCCTGCCATCCAGCTCGGTAGACTTGGTGGGCAAGGTGTTTTCATACGAAAATTCTCGGAAAAACTTATCTTGAACAGTTTTCCGTGAAAATTTTACTAAACCTCGTAAAAACTTATCTAAAATAGTTTTCCGGATAAATTTTTACGAAAAATCTCCGGAAACACTTAAAGTTTTTTAGGAAGATAGCAAACAAGCCAAAACTGGCTGAGTTGGACGGTCAGCATGCTGCCTGCTGTCCAACTCGGTAGGAAATGCTGCCCAAAATCAGCATTCAGCACATGAGCATCCCACTCTTACACCCAGCTTGGTACATGAGATAATCGGGTTAGTTTCGTGCAAAAAAATCCGAACAACTTGTCGTAAACAGTTTTTCGTAAAAAATTAAGTAATAAAAAATATATATATATGTTTCTCTCTCTTTTTCCAAAAAAATTCTGGAAACACTTAAGTTTTTCCCGAAAAACCTAAGGAATGAAAGAAGGAGAGCATGGGAGCCAAAACTAGCCGAGCTGGATGGCCAGCATGCTGCCTACCGTCCAGCTCGGTAGGAAATGCTGGCCAAAGTCAGCATTTCAGCCCATGAACATCCATCCCTTGCTGCCAGCTCGATATTCATGGGTCACGAGTTGGTTTCACGCGAAAAACTTCCGAAAAACTTATACTTAATAGTTTTTCGGAAATCTTTTTACCAAAAAATTCTGACATGAACAGTGTTTCGGAAAAAATTCCCGCGAAAAAACTTAACTTAAACAGTTTTTTCGGAAAGAACTTCTATGAGAAACTTAACTTAAACAGTTTTTGAGAAGAACCTCTATAGAAAAACTTAACTTAAACAGTTTTTCGGGAAAATCTCTTTGGAAAAACTTAACTCGAACAGTTTTTCGGAAAGACAATTCCAAATCCTTATACGCGTTGCACTCTTTTTCATTACTACGTTTTTTTCCCAAAGGGTTTTTCTTAGTTAAAGGTTTTTAACGAGGCAACATCCCAAGCGTATCCTCACGACCGATTCTCACTTCACATACAAGACACTTAAGCTCTGACGGTCCTTAAGACACACAGACAACATCTAGCTTTGCTACAGCAGACAGCTTGGTCTCCTTTTCCATCTTGCGAACAGCTCAAGAAACGCTTCAGTCCAATCTCAGCTTGGTAGAAAACCTCGCTCTGTCGCCAAGAAAGTTCGTACGAACTTTCAAAAATCGCAGAATCGAAGTTCCCGATATGTGGGGATCAGAACATTTTATCACCTTAATCCCGTACTATACTTCTTAATCGCAGCGTCAAGATCATGCTCGATATCGACGTGCTGGGGGGCTAAATGTTGGGGTCAAAACCAACATTTCCGGAATTAACGATTAAAATATTTGAATATCGGAAAAAGAGTTTCCATATTTAGATATGAATTCAGAGAAAGTTCATTTCGAACCATTCTGTCAATAACTTTGCGAAGAAAGTAAGAAAAACTATCTTTCGAGAGGTTTTCCAAGAAATCGATGAACTCGCAATTCATCAAACAAAGGACGATCGGCTGGATGAAACAAGACAGCCAGCTCAGTATCCCTACCTGCTAGTGAGACCGAGCTGACTGATATCTCTTTGTCATGTTCGGCTGATCATCTCGTCCTTTGAACGATTCCTCCGATAAACCGATGGAAGTTATGATTTTTCGAGTGAAAGACAATCAACCAAGCTTGGAGGACAGCCAGCTCAGTATTTTGACAGCCAATCCTACCGATCTGGTCAGCATACATGAGCTGGATGCATGTTCTTCCAAGCATTTGCCACAAAACGTCGATCTGATCAGCACAGAGCAGTCAGGACATGTGTTCAATGATCGAGGTGTATCTTCCAAACCACAAGGATTTTGAACATGAAACTACTTGGACAATGTTATCAACTCAATAATAAATCTTCCAAAAGAAAAATTAGATCAAACGGAGTTCATACGAGAAATTTATGCCATCCACAAGCTGGGTTTTGCAGTCCAGCTCGGTACGGAAGCTTGGAGCAACTGGCTGGGTGTTTCCTTCACCAATCCTACCAAGCTGGACGACATATGCCAGTCAGCTTGGTAAAACCCACCCTCCTGGCTACCGAGCTGGTCGACACCCTTCAGCATACTGAGCTGGATGCATCCCACGACTTATCGGAAGATCTCCTCTCATCGTGTATACCGAGCAGGACGACACTATCGATCTGGAAGCAAGCCAGTTCAGCATTTCCTGCACCCAGGCTACCGAGCTGGACGGTCAGCATGCTGAATGCTGTCCAGCTCGGTAGGAAATGCTGACCGAGCTGACTGACACTTTTTGTTTCGTCTCGTTTCGCTTCTTTCTTCGTCTTCATGGCCTTTTCGTAAAACATACCGATGTTTTCGTAAGTTTCTCGGAATATCGCGATATTTCGTCTATCAAACGAACCGGAGAAAACCACTAGACGAGGAATAGAATTGGGCCGAGGTGGAAGGATGGACCGACAAGGGCTGAAACCGACTTATGGAACTTTCTAGAAGCTTCCTCGAAGATTTATGGAAAAGTTATCAGAAAAAGGAAAAGACCTTTTGTCCCACATCGAAACTTAGGCTGTTTAGGATTTAGGTTGTCTTAGTATAAATAGGGATCGATCCCTACCTCTTGTAACACATTCTAAGATGTTTTACACATTCAATACAATATAGCAATAAAAGTTCGTTCTCTTTTTGACCTAATATCCTTTTTCGATCTTTCTTTCTACTTTCTACTTTCTCTCGCAAGATTCTCGGATCCTCACATTAACAACTTTTCGAAAATACATTGAGGTGAATTCTGATTCCCACAACTTTTGGGAGAAGCTTGGAGTGAGTATAAACAATGGTCCGAGTATTGACCAACTAACTAAAGCATGTAAGTCTGCTGCTAGTTGGGAAAGGGAAGATCGTATTAGGCTGGGTTATTTAGCCATATATGCTGGGTTTATAGAAGTAAGGAAACAATCAACGCCCACTCGGGTACAGCTGGCTAGGCTAGTCATGGATTTTGATGCATTCCTGACATATCCCTGGGGAATAGTTGCTTTCAAAGACCTGATAGAGTCTGTGAAGGAGAAAGACTTGATGAAGACGTACACCATAGACGGATTTGTAGAAGTTCTACAATGTTGGATGTACGAAGTTATGCCTGAATTTGCCATCACTTTTGGAGAACCCTTTCTTAATCAGCCAACGCCACCGTTGATTGCTAACCACGGGTTGAGATGAAGAAAATATGTTAAAGAGGGTTTCCTAAAATAAGTCAGTTCTTAATAAATATTTGGGGGTTATATTTTCTCCATGCCTAATGAGGTGTGTAAATACTGTATTTTATTTTTCATGCAGACCCGTGTCAGACACTTCATGTCTATTGGTGATCGGGTGAACCCTGTTTGGGACGATGATAAACCTGATTATAAAATTGATAATATCATGAAGGACCTTTTGGGAGAAATGTGTCCATGCCTGTTCTGAATGCTGAATAGTCAGCTGAAAGTATTGAGTATCTTCGTACAAGCTGTCCAACAGTAGCGGATTTGGCTGCTCAAACAAAGAAACAAGAAATAAAAAAAAAGAAGTTACTAAGCTTGCGGTCCACACGAAGACGTATAGGGTTAGGAGGTTGGCTGTAACCCAGCGTAGTCCGTACGTCGGAAATAGCACAGCAAATGTTATCCTCAAAATCCCTCCAAGAATGAAGACTGGATACAATCCATTCGCTGTAGCTGACAAGGAGAAGAGGAAGACTTTAATGGATTTCCTTAAAACTGATCCATGTGTCAACTACCATTTTAATGTTTTATATTGATTCTAAAACTAACTACTGATATTGTATTATATTTTTCCCGTGCAGAATTTTTTACAATAAGGATCCAGCTAAGTCTCCTCTTTGTAAATGGTGGTGGGTTCTAGGGACGAAATGTGAATGGCTACGAGATTCGGTAAAGTTCTTCTTTATCAAACATCTTCAAGCAACTTCTTTATCATATTTTAGGTTGAGAGTTATAACTAGCTTTTATAACAATCGTTCTGCAGCACATGGATGCTATTATTAACCTAGTCAGACTTCGATTTACACAACACCGATAATGGTTAGGTCTGACATAATTTGTTTCCTGGACGCAGTGTTTAGTCATCTATGGACGGCAAAGTACTCTGAGTGCGTGCGTTCGGAACCTAATCCAAATGGTTCAGGTAAATTTCTCCCCGCTAGTGCTTTTGATTACTACACCGGGGAATATCCACCTTACGCGAAGACTAAGAAGTTTTGGATCGTTGATGTCGATGATGTGTATTCCCCTTTAAACATCGACAACACACATTGGATTGCTCTCTGGATATCAATACCAAAAAGACACATTGCTGTCTGGGACAGCATTCCTTCAAGTAATTCAATGGATAAAATTGCAGAAGCTGTGGACCCTATTGCGGTGATGTTTCCTTATCTTCTTCGGGAGATGGCTAAGGTTGACGAGAAGGACAAATACCCACTATCAAAATTCTCAGTTGAGCGGATAACGAAGGGAGTGCCACTGAACAAAAAGTCTGGTGATTGTGGAGTGTATGCTTTGAAATACATAGAATGTCACGCGATTGGAATGACGTTCCCTTCTATTTTGTGTGACTCCAACATCGTACAAATAAGGGATAAGTTTGCCACTGACTGTTATAACGATACAAGCTGTCATGGACCGGAGGAGCATCAATATTTGGCCGAGTTTGAACTATATAAGCGTAAATGATCTATGGCCCAGTCTAGCTTATGTTGGTTGAACTGTTATGCATCCCTTTTTTGTAACTAAGAATCTTATGCTAATATCTTCAAATGTATTATGAACATTCTTACAATCTCAGGTTTAGTACATACTTGTCATGAAAAGTAACGGAAAGTAGACTTCATGGATGATGCTAACCAGCAGAATTCTAGGCGCGATCTCTTGCCACCTGATTACAAATGAGTGAAAATCGAATCTGCCAACATTGATAAAGACTAGAAAATTATGTAATAATGAAGCGAATTATATTACTTACACATTGAGGTCGAGTATGTCCAGGTTGTCTGCAGTTTGAACACCTATATTCCTTGTGTGACTTTCTCGATCTTGTCCCTCTCTTCCTTGACATTTCTAGCCATGATTCCCACCTAGACTTCTTGTGCCTACCAGGATGACGCTTAACAACAGGAAGTAAACATTTGATATCTGGCCCAATTGGATCTTCATTGACATGGGGCAAAATGTTTAAAGCGTATTACGCATACAAATAATCCTTTCCATAGCAATGGTGGACAAGGATAGACATATGCCATCCACCTGATTTGGCAGCTTTAATTGCATGTGAGTAAGGTATCTTCTCAACATCAAACACACCACATGAATAAGATTTTGCTTCCAAATTAACAATACAATCACGTTGACCTCCCCTCACGAAGAAACGCCATCCATATATGCGTTCAACAGTCATCTTATCTGCGTAATGCTCCCTTATGGCCAGTAAGTACTCAACTTCTTGGGTATGGATTGTTGTCAGACTCAGTGCATCTTCTCGCCTTTTCCAATACCATTGCCCTAACTTGTTCTTAATAAACTCAATAAAAAAAGAGATGGGATGACCTCGGGCTTTCTTGAGTGCGCCGTTGATAGACTCCGCAATGTTTCTCGTTTTGATGTTGTATCGATCACCTGGACAGTAAACTCGAGACCATAAAGCTGGATCAGCCTCTTCCAAGTATGCTGTAAGGGGAGGATTGACATTAATCAGTGCGTCCATGTATCTGTTGAAATCATCAAGGGTATGCGCATAGGCCGCCCCTTTCACCAAGTACATCAGATGCTTCCCATTAAATTTTGTAACTATGTTTTGTTGTAGATGGTAATAACAAATCCCTCGTGTTGCCCATGGGATTACATTGCGACATACTTTAGAAATTGAACTGTGCCTGTCTGAAACTATGACCAAAGCATATTCATCGGAGAAACACAACCGTTATTTCGTGAAAAACCACTCCCATGAAGCATCGCACTCTGAATCCACAATTCCAAAAGCCAAAGGAAATATCTGAAAGTTACCATCCTGTGCGGCTGCTACTAGCAGAACACCTTCATACTTGCCGGTCAGATGGGTCCCATCAACCACAATAACTCGCATGATATATCTAAAACCAGAGATTGAAGCTTCTAAAGCTATGAACATGTACTTAAACCTATGCTCCTCATCAACAACAAGGTCAATGACACTTCCGGGGTCTGACTGCTCTATTTTCTGAAGACAAGAAGGCAAATTCGCATATCCAGATTTGAAGCTTCCCCTCACATATTATTGGGCATATCCTAAAGCCCTGTACGCAGTTGTGTAATCCATGGTCATACCGAACATGGTCCTCATTGAATCTTCGATATACTGTGGGACAACACCACCTAATATTCTAACCCGGTCTATAAAAAGCTTTCCAATATATTTTGGAGTGCATCGCACGGTGAGCTACTCGGTCCGCCATAGAACATGTATGAACATTCAAATATTTGGTGATCCATAAAATGTTTGGTTCATTCTTCACAGCTGTAACGACCCTCCATGTGCATCCTTTCTCACGACATATTGCCAAAAACCAAGACTTTGTAGACTTCTTCACTCGGAAAGAGAATTTTAACATCACCGCGGTCAAACACACCTCAGAGATCACATCATCCTTGCATGGAAAGCATTGGCCTACCCACAATTGGTCGGCCCAAGGATTATTGAACTTTCCCTGAATACCACCAAAATAAGGTTTCCCCTCTTCAGCATCACCATACATATCATCTCCACCTTCATCTTCGTCTTCATCTTTCACTTTCCCATACTCACTGTAATCGACATCCATCTCATCAACCTCCTCTTTGAGTTTCACATTTTCAGGATCACTAGAATCGAAGTCTTCTAGACACTCTTCCTCCGATTGCTCCCCATCTTGAACCGACTGGGGGTTTGAACCATTTTGGTCACTTTCATCCGGTTGCTCTCCATATTTAACGGAATGCGGGTCTGAAGCATTGTCATTTTCCTCATCCGGCGGTCTATCCATCCTTTGCATCGAGACGCAAAGCCATACAACATTCCTACTACTGATCTCTATCAAGTTCTGAACTTGTCTATCATTTGTGGAATACACATAAGGGGTATCTTGGGGCATTTTCTGAAGCATCATATCTGGTAAGGGATACAATAACTCAACAGTCTCGGTTTTCTTGTCAATCATATAATCATCTGCAGCCATTTCAACAAGCTCAGAGTATGTACACCCGTTTCTCAAAAAGAACATTCTTGCTCCTTTCCGCCCATCCATGTCAAATTGCCACGACCCTTCTCTCGTCACGCATTGTCCAAAAACCACCAGTATTTGCGCCATTACCTGTACAAGTGAGAAACAATAAGTAAGTAACAAGTACAAACACATTATATATAGATTTCACTCAAAACTATAACGGGTTGACTTCATGATTACGTCTACAACCAATGAGTTAACTGCCTAACAAATCCAAAATCTTGATTTCTCCTCATCTATAATATATTATCATGTAAAAATCATACATATGTAAGTTCATAACCTATATAAAACACAAGATCAATAAAATCTACCAAGTTCTCTATGAAATATCAATTAAAGTATTTTTCAGTTATAAAGACTTCACTATAAAATATCACCTGTTGACTTCATGATTACGTCTACATTCAATGAACTAACTGCCTAAAATACGAAAACTTGAATTCTCGTCCAATATAATATATTATCATGTCAAAATCATACATTTCCTAGTATATAACCTATACCAAATACAACCCAAAGAAAATCTTCAAAATTATTTATACAGTTGCTATAAACACATTTTTAAATTCTGCGGACTTCACAGGGAAGTCCAACGCGTAAACATCGATATCTGTCTACCTAGTAGACATATATACGAAGTCTATTATGGGGTCTATTTTTGCAATTACAATTTAACAAAGGGAGACTTCTTTTGAAGTCTACTACCATGGTAGACTTCCAAAGAAGTCTGCCTTTGTTAATAGGTGGTTAGTTTTGCAATTAAAACCAAATTCGCGTTATAGATTTCTCGGGGAAGTCCAACTTGATAACTTCATTTGCGGTCTACTTTGGCTATTTTTGCAATTGACCAAACCATTGACTTTAGGGTAGACTTCAAGATCAGTAATAGACTTCGTATTAATATCTACGCAAAGCGTAAGGCTTCAGTTTGAGTTTACGTAGGTGAGAAGACTTCTTGGTGGTTAGTTTTGCAATTGACCAAGTTTGACTTTTTAGAAGTACACTTCAAACAAAGTCTGCGGTGTGTAGACTTTGTTTGAAGTCTACTGGGGTCTAGTTTTGCAATTGACCAAAATTTAATTAAATTAATTAGCAGACTTCGTTTCAAAGTCTACTAATTAATTAAATTCAAAAAAATGGTGGTCAATGTTTTAACATTTTGGTCAATTGCAAATATAGTCAAAGTAAACTTCATCTGAAGTCTACTACGAAAGTCAATGGTTGACCGGCAAGAAGACTTCATATTGAAGTCATTTCCAAAAGTCAATATTTTGGTCAATTGCAAAAATAGACCCCAGTAGATTTCAAACAAAGTCTGCGCTTGAGAGTTACAATGAAGTCTACTCCCTATTTTTTTTGTTAACAAAGGAATTTTGGCAGACTTCATTTTCCGTCTATGGCACGAAAGTCGAGAAATATTTCAATTGCAAATGTTGGAGAGAGAGTGAAAAGTGGTTATTTTTGCAATTGACTTAAATTTGGGGTCTATTTTTGCAAGTGTCTCCAAATAATTTGATGAAGAAAAAAAATCCAAAGGATTAACATTACACACAAAATATGAGATTTCTATAAATTACGCTCAAGATAGAAACATTTGGGTTAGAAATGAAATAGAAGATGATGATAAAATATTCTTTTTTTTGTATTATAAGAAATTGAAAATAAAAATGATGATCCAAATCCAATATTCATATCAGAATATCAAAAAATATATGACTGGAAGAATGACAAATAGCTATAAGAGATGAATTATTGTATCTCAATAAGAGAATTGTATTTAGAAAAATTGTCATTATACCAAAAGATATAATTATAACGTCCCGACCGCCCCTAGCGGTGAGTCACTCATCCCTCTATCAGGCTCGCGGGCCTCATCCCTGTCCGATGGTCGGTGCGTTAACCGGGAGGCTCGAAAGTCATGAAATACTGTCCCTACAATCACCACATGACCGTTCCCCGTGTTTTGGCATCACTCACACGGTACCGCGAATGACTTCCCGGTAGGTCACCCATCCTTTGACTACTGCAGCTCAAGCATGCTTAACCCTGGAGTTCTCTCTGGATGGGCAACCGAAAAGGTAAGTGCGCTTTGGTGACATAGGTAGCCAAATCAATTCGTTTAACCTCTCCCACATATGTTTCCATATATACCAGAAATTGGGATGTTACAATTCACCCCCACTCAGAGTGCAACGCCCTCGTTGCACACCACAACCAGTCCAGTCCCAGAACGCCTCTCAGGTCAGCACTGGGTCGGTTAACCTGGCTCTGATACCATTTATAACGCCCCGACCGCCCCTAGCGGTGAGTCACCCATCCCTCTATCGGGCTCGTGGGCCTCACCCCTGTCCGA
>OVBI01002991.1:0-15359 GCA_900406495.1 Sisymbrium altissimum
GAGTTGGTTTGTTCCCAAGTTGGATTGATACCTTACTACAAGGAATTGTAAAGGAAAAAATCCTGTTATCAAGAAGTAAAGAAGTATTTTTTTTTTCATAAAAAAGTATGTTATACATATATAGGATTAGATCTAACTAGCTATACTTGAGGAGATTTACCATAGAAAAGATACACGACCACTTAAAAATGAAACAAAATACTTTTGGCTAAATATAAGGATGATAATATATACAATGGAAGTCAACTTCGCTCAAGCTTGGCGTGTGTTTGTTTATAAATTTATAGTTATGAAATGCTGAATCGTGAGCGACCATCTGGTATAACAGGACCAAAATAATTATCGAAGTTGACTTCCATTATTCCGAACGTCTCTGAACGATCTAGCCAAAAACTTTGCAATGGCTACTTCCTCCTCTTCCGAAATGCTCCCCAAACTGTGGCAAGTGTTCATCAATCTCCGAGGAGAAGAACTGCGCGACAACTTCATGAGCCGTCTAGTGGATGCTTTGAACGTAGCTGAAATCAAATACTGCATCGACACGAACGAGCTCCCGAGCGAAAATCCTAATGTGCTTTTCACTAGAATTGAGCTATCCAAAATCGCGCTTGTGATCTTCTCCAGCATGTACGCTGAATCTGACTTGTGTCTGGACAAGCTCGTGATGATCATGGAACAAGTGAAAGAAGGAAAAGTCAGAATCATACCCGTCTTCTTTAACGTGACGCCTGAGGAGTTTAGAGTGAAGGCTGGAGAGTTCGAACTTAAGCTATATGGAAAAGGTAAAAGGATACTACAAAACAACATTGCGAACTGGAAGAACGCTTGGCTGTCTGTTCCAAGCAACTTCGGCTTGAATCGGGGGAATTTCAGGTAGCAAAAAAATATTGTTTAACCAGATCATTGACCTTTTCCTTATCCACGAGTTTCATCAATTTTCTTTTTGTAACTCATGTTACAGGAATGAGAGGGAGTTTATTAACGAGATCGTTGACTCGGTTAAAAGAGAGCTTGGCATAACTCCACCAGTAAGCACAGGAGGAAGAAGAGGAGAACATCTCAACGGGCCTTTTCCGGATCTCTCATATGTAAGTTCCTATAGTGATATTTCCTCTCGACACATGGTGCATCCTACAGCACCTCCGCTTAGCTATGGAATGAATACACTCCTTGAAGTAAAGCAAGACTCAGGGTCAGAGAACCTAGGCACATGTTCTTTTCAAAATCAAGAAAATGGAGAAAAGCCAAGATCCTTGAAGATTCCGCTTTATACAACGCCGGTCTACTCCACCAACAACCAAGTAATCATTCCGCCTCCACCTCCGCCGCAACAGTACCCACTTTTCCCGGTCTACTCCACCAACGACCACAGAACCATTCCCCCTCCACCTCCGCTGCCGCAGTACCAAGTGTTCATCAACTTCAGGGGGGACGAGCTACGAAAAACCTTTGTTGGACATCTCGACAAGGCCATGAAGTTGGAGAAGATCAACGTGTTTATTGACGATAATGAGATAAGAGGTAAAAAACTACAAAATCTTTTCAAGAGGATCGAGGAATCGAGAGTCGCTGTCGCCATCTTCTCAGAGAGGTACACCGAGTCGCACTGGTGCTTGGATGAACTTGTGATGATGAAAGAGCAGATGGATAAAGGCAAACTCGTGGTGATTCCCGTGTTCTACAAGTTAAGCGCCACCGCTTGTAAAGATCTAGAAGGAGCTTTCGGCGACAAGTTCAGGAGACTGAAGAGGCAACATAAGAATCGGAGTGAGACTGACAAGAATCAGATCAAGAAATGGAAAGAAGCTTTGGCAGCTGTTTTCAATAATGCTGGCCTGAAATTGGATCCAGACAGGTAAAAAATCTATATATGTCTATTTAGATATTTAATTTGTTATGTAATTTTGTTTTCGTTGGTGTTGTAGTTATGAGAACATATTCATCGAGTCAATCATTAAGCATGTGAAGATAGCGCTAATCACGACTTTTGTCGAGGAAAGAAAAAGCTCTAAGAACCCCACTACTGTAGGAAACGAAGGAACCCTTTCTGACCAATCTTTGATAGGAGAAAGAGAAGAGCCTGATAGGACCCCTAGATTTGGAGTGGAACAACGCCTCAAGCAGCTAGAAGATAAGTTACGGTTCGGTCATGAACAAACTCGTTTTGTTGGAGTTGTTGGGATGCCTGGAATTGGCAAAACCGTTCTTGCGAAAATGTTGTATGAAAAGTGGGAACACAAGTTTAAGAGCAGCATGTTTTTTCCAGAGATTGGTAAGATGCCAAAGGAACACGGGGTGGATTGGCTGCATAAAAGATTAATGCAAGAGCAGTTGGAGGATATTCAGCCCAACATCGGATATGCACATGAGTTTTGGAAGGATGATCTTCTCAACAGCAGAGTTTTTGTAGTTCTAGACGACGTTAGTGTCAAGGAACAGATCAATTTTCTTCTTGAAAAACGAGATTGGATTAAGAAAGGAAGCAAGATTGTTATCATATCGAGCGATGAATCACTGCTCCAAGATCTGGTCAATGATACGTATGTAGTCCCGAGACTGAACAGCAGAGACAGTTTACTGTGCTTCAATAATCACGCCTTTGGTTTGGATTATGCCAAGGGAAACTTCATCAAGCTGTCAAGAAAAATTCTTGATTATGCCAAAGGCAACCCACTAGCTCTCAAGGCTTTGGGTGTAGAGCTTCAAGGGAAAGACGAGGCTGACTGGAAAAAGAGGATTGGAACATTGAGAAAAAGTTCCAATAAAATGATCCAAGATGTCCTGAGAATAAGATATAACGATCTTACATGGAGACAGAGAGATGCTTTTCTTGATGTTGCATGTTTCTTCCAATCAGAAAATGCAGATTTTGTTAGATGCATGGTGGGTTCAAGTGATTCTGAGTTAACTAAGGTTTGTGATGATATAAGAGATCTCACAGATAAGTTCCTTATCAATATTTCTGGGGGTCGGGTAGAGATGCATGATCTATTGTCCACATTCGCCAAGGAGCTTGCTTCACAAGCAGGTAAAAATACAAGGTTCCAATTCAGGCTGTGGAACCATCAAGATATCATTTACGTGCTGACGAACAATTTGGTGAGATTATTTGAACATACTGGAACCTCTAACATGTATTAGTTGGTGTTATATTTTTCTTATGTGGTTTGCTAACGGTTTGTTTTTAATCGGCTGTAGGGAAAGAGAAATATCAGGGGTGTTTTTCTAGACATGTCTGAAGCCCCTGAGGATTTGAGCTATGATGCTAAAATTTTCAGCAGTATGTGCAATCTTCTATATCTCAAAATATACAGTTCTGCCTTCCTCCAAGAAGGCAAAGATGACTTGAAAATTGACATTCCTAAGGAGTTTCAGTTTCCATTAGACGAGCTGCGGTATCTACACTGGGTGAAATTCCCATTTGAGAAACTTCCATCAGACTTCAACGCAAAGAAACTTGTCAATCTCGAGCTGCCTTACAGCTCAATCAAGCAAGTTTGGGAGGGTGTTAGGGTGTGTCTCACTCTATTCCTAAGTCCTTCCTTATTAGGTAATTACATGAAACGAAGTCTAATTCTTTTTTTTTCTTCTTACAGGATACCCCTAAGCTAAAGTGGGTCGATCTCAGCTATTCACGTAAGTTGAGCAACCTTTCAGGGTTGTCAAATGCTCAAAATCTTGAAAGATTGAATCTTGAAGGATGTAGGAGATTGGTGAATTTGCCCCAAGAGATGGAAAACATGAAGAGCCTTATCTTTCTAAACATGAGAGGGTGCAAAAGTCTCAAATCTCTTCCAGTGATGAAACTGAGTTCTCTAAAAATACTCATACTCAGTGACTGCTCGAAACTTCAAGAGTTTGAAGTGATATCGGAAAATCTGGAAGCATTATATTTAGATGGAACTGCACTAAAGGAACTTCCTCCAGCCATTGGGGATCTAGAGAGACTTTCCATCTTGAATTTGAAAGGCTGTGAAATGTTGGAGAGTCTTCCCGAATCTCTTGGAAAGCAGAAAGCTCTTGAAGAGTTAATACTCTCAGGCTGTTCAAAGCTCGAGAGTGTTCCAAAGGGCATACAAAAAATGAGATATTTGCGGATCTTACTGCTTGATGGCACAAGAATAAAAGAGATGCCGAAGATATACTCACTGCAGCGTTTATGCTTTAGTAGAAACAATGCAGTGATCTGTCTGCAAGGTAACGTCAGTCAACTTAATAATCTGAAATGGCTTGATTTGAATAACTGTGAGAATCTTAGATATATTCCGACGCTTCCACCAAATCTGGAGTTCTTTGACGCACATGGCTGTGAGAGACTAGAAGCAGTGGCGAACCCATTGGCTCTTTGTATGATTACTGGGCAGATACATTCTACTTTCTTTTTCACTAATTGCAACAATCTTAAACAAGATGCAAGGGATGTTATCTCATCTTACGCTCAATGGAAATGCCAAAGGCTTGCGCTAGAATGCTACGATAGGGTCTTTTTCTTTCTCTCAAAGTTTCTGTCTTTAGCTTTTGCTTGACTCCCTCGTCTTAATCCTTGTTGTTCTGCATTGATTTTGTAGGGTGTAGTTTCTGGATCTTTGTTCAACCTTTGCTTTCCTGGATTTGAAGTCCCTTCGTGGTTCCACCACCGAGCAGCAGGATCAGTCTTAGAGTCAAGGCTCCAACCATTTTGGTATAACAATAGGCTTTCCGGGATAGCTCTTTGTGCAGTTGTCTCATTCCATGAAGACCATGTTCCGATTGAAACTTTTTCAGTAACATGTACACTCCAGTTAGAAAACGAAGATGGGTCTAGTAATAGCTTAGATTGTGATTTTGGAGGTTTGACAAAACCAGGAAGAATTGAGTCAGACCATGTTTTTATCGGCTATGCTAGTTGTTCACACCTAACAAAACGTTTGGAGGGTCAATACTCTGGTAACTCTATACCTACAAAGGCTTTCCTTGAGTTCCACGTTACAGATGCTTGTGAAAGTGAAGTTGTGAATTGTGGGATAAGTTTTATGTACGCGGAACCACAACAAGTACCTGTTGAAGCAAATCTCCCTAGAAGTTCTTCGAAAGAGGGTAGTGGTTGGATGGATGATTTCGTTTGTTACATCGGTCTGACTTTTTTCTGTGTAATCGTCTTTGCTCCTCACTATTTCTTGAGGATTTTAAAATTATGTTTGCCGCTAGTTTTTTTGTTTATAAGCTTATTGGCCATTGGGTCGTTCATGAAATGGAAGGATGGGAAACAAAAACAGCAGAAAAGCAGCGAGACGCCTGGAACGGGATAGCAGAACACAGGGACAGAAAGAGTATAGCTGTAAGTTTCGAACAGGAGAATCAAAATTTTGGTGAGTCTCTTGTATGAATCAGATATATTTTCTAACAAACATGTTCCTGCGTTGTCCATTGCAGGCTCATTTACTACATCTTTGAGTTTACACCTTCCGCAAGCTACCCCCTCACCAACCACCTTTCTGTTGCCAACTTTGGATAGCTTAGTGGAATGGGAGAAACTTGCAACACCTTTTCAAGAAGTTCGAAGAGTCGGAAACAAATAAGGCTTAAAGTGATTCCTATCTTCTTTAAGATGAAAAAAGACGATGTGAAGAAACTGAAACGAAGGTTCGGCGACAGTTTCCGGGAGCTGCAGGCAACTCATTGCAACGAGCCGGAACCTTTTTGTAAATGGAAGGAAGCTTTAAAGTGTGTTTCCAGAAATCTTGGCTTGTCTGCGTAACTATATAGGTTTGGTTTGGTTCCATTCTCTTCTGTTCTAAGTCGCCAGTTGGTACTCTCTGTTGCAAAGCTCTGTTTTGAGATTCTGTTCTTGGTTAGGTATGAACCTTATTAGTTCAGTAAATCACCTTTTGATGTGCGTACGTTATAACAGCTGCCAGTGGAAGTTCGTGAGCTCAATCGTGGAGGAGGTTAAGAAAGTTTCAAAAGATATTTCCGAGAGAGAAAAACAAACTTGCTGTAGCAAAACGCAGCAACCATTTGCCTCAACATTTTTGTTTGTTAAATTTTTCAAACAAAAATGTTTTTCTTTCAAACTAAGCCAATAAAATTAGCACAAAAAATAATATATATATTTAGAAATCTCTTTTTATTTTATTTTATGGATTTTGGTACAGTGCAGTGCTAGTCTCCTTCCTAAGCCAGCCCTGTGTGGAAAGCGAGTGGTGATTGGTAAACAATAGATTTAGAATACGATTGTCTATCTTGCATTTGCACTTACATTTACGTTTCTATGTTATAATGATTGACACTATAAGTCTATAACACGTATACGCAAAGAATCTGAGACGAATTTCTCTCTGGTTTCATTGTTGCATTTCGATATTTTTACGAAATAATTTGTTCTTAAATTATTTACTACTGGCTCACTACGCATTAACGTAACTGAACAAAAATCTTCACTTTATACCAAAAAAAAACAACTATTAAATCACTTAAAGACGTTGAGGAGCGTAGACTCTGCTGGCAGCGAATGATTTCACTATACCAACAACCTTTATGATAGTATTACTTATGAGCTGGAAATTATTAAAAATACTTTAAAAAAAATCGACAAAAAGGTATTTAATGTTCATTATTGTCAGGTGCAAATAAGGTCCCAAAGTCTCCGTGTACTATTCTTAATTTCTTTCTCTGTTTAATTCAGAAGCAATTCAAAAACCCAAGAAACAACATCGTCTCATTTCCTTGACCAACGCTCAATGGTGGATCCAGCCCGATCACCAGCAAGACCACCTCAAGTGTTTGTCAATTCAGGCGCAACCGAGTTGCCCGATGATTTCATCAAACATCTCGTGTTGGGGTTGACAGATATAGGGATACACAACGTTTTCATAGACAGGGATGAATGGTCGGGAAGAGACCTAAACCATATATACACCTGTATCGAGGAGTCAACAATCGCGCTCGCTATCTTCTCTCCGTGTTATCCAGAGACAGAGTGGTGCTTGGACGAGCTTGTGAAGATGAAGGAACGAGCGAGCAAAAACAAACTCTTGGTAATTCCTATCTTCTTTAACGTGAGTAAGAACGATGTGAGAGATTTCGAGGGAGAGTTTGGAGATCGATTCATGGAATTGAGACAAAGATATTCGAAATACAAATACGATCCTTTTAAGATTCAAAGATGGGAAACTGCGGTGATGACTATTTCAAGAATGGAGCCTAGTTTTACGTGGGATGCACAAAGGTACTAACTAAACCGATCGGTGTAAATATCATTTCTTTGCTGACTACTCAACCGTGAACCGACACAACGAAGCATCCTTTTCTTTAATGAATTATTTATGTATTATTTGATTTGACTGCTAATATAATCAATCTCTTTTAATTTATCTAACTACTCGGCAGTAAAACAACACCATGATGTGTTTGCTATTTTATTGATGAGTATCACTTCTCTATGTGTATACGTTTTGAAAACATGATGTTAATGTTTTCAATCAATCACCCACAATCCACATTCATATAAGCTTACATTTATTATTAAGTAACTACGTTATATTATATATGATACACATTTCAAAATATAATAAAAACTATTTCACGTGTTTTTGCTATTTTATTATTCCGGTATTTTTAGTAATCACCTCTACTCTAGTATGATTTAATGGGATGACTAGTATGAGTACTGAGATTATTTATCGATTAGTTAGTTGATTTAACAATTACTTAGTTATCTCTAACATTTCTTAATTTTATTAAAACGATATGATTTTTTCTTTGAAAAATCAGAATATTAACAATATGATTTCTTTGAGATTGTATCCATATTAACATCACGGTTTAAGTTGAAAATCTATGAACCTCTCTTTGACCCAAAAAATATATTATATAACCTATTATGAGCATAGCGAGTAAGTATTCCTGATACACGTATATAACATTAAAACATTTCTTGTCTAACAGCATTTACATACGTACTCATCGGTTTCTCCTGCGCAGCTTGAGTACTACTCTTGTCGCAGATATTGTTAGGGAGGTTAATCGAGAACTAGACATGGCCTCAGACCCCGGATTCTCCAACGACTCCCATTCAGAAATGGCGATTGAAGAAGTGTTTATCTCTGCTTTTGTTGCGGCTGGACTCTTTACCCTCTTCATAGCTCGTCTAGTTTTCACAGATGTGAAATTTTTCTGGACTGCAAACTGGTTAGTAGGTTTCCCGGTTGCAATTGCTGTATTACACCAGTTACATTGTGCATTGACAAAGCAAAACAGACGATCACCTGAATCTTGACCACTAGCTAGGGATCATGTAGTTATTCTGCTTTGTTGTACATGGTGTGTTATTTACTACCTTATTTCTCTTTGTACTTATGACAATACATTTTCTTTCGCCTGTAAGTCTTTTGTTTCTCTTCAATGTTTTGCTTATTAATGGCATGGTTGGCTTAATGCCTTGTGTGATTTTGAGCATTAGGAAAATCAAAAGAAGAATGTGGCTCTCTAGGTTGTTCGATTTTCCCTTGATACACTGTTTACTCGGTTTATAAGATGGCGTTGTTTAGTTGGGTTAAATTAAGCCTCAATTCAAATTGTTATGTTGAATATCAAACATTTGATAGCATTATAATCATGAAAAAGGCATTGAAACCATTACTATTAGATAGCAAACGAACATTACTCCCTCCCACTTTCCCCCACTAAAGTTTAGATGCAGCGCGTATGAATATGGTTGTAAGAGTTTATAGAAAAAGATAGTTACAATTTAAAATATTATATAGCTACTCATATGACTATAATAGTATTGATGACAGATAAGTTTACAAAATACTTTTAATTGGTTAATTATTAAATACAGTCACGATTAAATAAAAAACTAAATAAATATATTATATAATTACATAAAACATCAAAACCATATTACTATAATAAAATATTTAAATTATTAATTCAATATAATTAGTAATATAAATATGTATTTTTTATAATTTGGATGAAAGTTATTATTTTAGTGGAGAAATTATCTTTAGTGAAAAATTAATGTTAAATTTAGAAATTTTAATTTATTAGATTTATATATAAATATAGATATACATATATATATATATATATATATATATAAAGTTAGTGTATTAAATTAGTAATCTCTATAATATTATTTGATAATTCAGTTTTCTACGTGTTATATTCACGTTATTTTTTACCAAGTTTGATTATAAAGATACTTTTAATGAATTTCAATTATTATATTTTTTTGCCACAACCAAAAACCAACGATTTTTTTTTACTTTTAAAATCACATAATAAAAGGACATACATAAAAAAAATATATATATATAAAAGAAAATTAAAAAAAAAAGAAAAGTCTTTTAAAATCATATTTAAAAGAAATAATTTTGAAATATATAAATATTTTTATTAGATATAAAAATGTAAATTCAAAAAACAAAAGTGTTTATAAAATCATAATTAAAAAAGAAATAACTTTAGAATAATTGTCATTACTAAAACTTTTTAATTTAATATTTTTATTTAATAAATATTTTTCAAAATCACATTAATAAAATAAAATAATTTTTAAAATGATATAATTTTTGTATATATATAAAAACGAAAATTACGAAAAGGAAAGTTTTTATAAAATACCATTAAAAAGAGTATTTTGAAATATAAAACTATATTTATTAGATATAAAAATATCAATTCCGAAAGAGGAAATTTTTTGTTAAATCATATTAAAATGAAATTTTTAAAAAATAATTCCAAATAAAAACGTTAAAGTGATCAAGATATCCAAAATTCGTTTAAACCGGAGGTATTTGAAAATGTTAAAAATATTTCACATATCTATAAAACGTTAAAATATTAATAAAAAATGTTAAAAACGTTAAAATTTCAAATACCTTTAAAATAATTTTTATATAAAAAAATTATTAAAACTAAATATGAAAGTTAAAATTCGATTATCATTAAAATAAATACTAATATGACAAAATCAAGTTGAAAAAATATAAATAGAATACTTCCCATTTGATTTTGATCCAATTAGGTAAATTTCTCATGATATCATCGAATCATAACAAATTTTGTTGCTGTCGGTTGTGTTGAATTGCCATAGTGNGATTGAAATGTTAGAAAAAAAGAGAGACCTCTCTTAAAGTAAGAATCTGATATCTTGTAGTATTGCACAAATTAGAACTAGTCAAACAAACATCAACACACTTCCAAATTAAGTTTGTGTCGAATTACACGAGCACGCAAGCATCTCTCTTAGTTTATTTTGAGATAACAAACAACAAGAAGGCCGATGATGAGGATGATGGCTCCAAGACCTGGAGATATGATCTGCTGAGATCAGCTGTGGAAAAGAGCACAAAAACAAAAGGAGTTTCCGATAGGTTTCGGTTTGTAATTGTCATATTTAGGTTTCTCAATTGAGTATGTGCTTGATTGATGCAGATTTGTATAAGTCATATTTGGTAATGCCTAAAAAATATGTCAAGTTTCAGGCACTTACTTTTATTAGAAATTTTTTACTTTAGAAAAAAAAACTTTTATCAGAAATTATTTTCAGATTTGAGCGCAAAATGTTTTATTTATATGTTTTAACTTTTATCAGAGATTATTGCATACAGCCCCTCTCAATTTTTATTTGTTTACCAAAATGATTGCAATTAAAATGTTAGAAAAAAAAAAGAATACAGACCACTGTTAAGAAAGAATCTGATACCTTGTAGTATTGCACATATTAAACTAGTCAAACAAAACATCATCACACTTTCCACAAGATGTATCTCAGAACAAGTGAAGTTTGTGTAATTTTTACATAAGCAAGCAAGCATATATTTTACTTGATTTAGAGATGCCCACAACATAAAACCGCAGAAGAAGAAGAAGAAAAGCAATATATTTTCGTTAAACAGCTGCTCCAGCTCTGAGCCTCAAGAAGGCATCTTGCTTAGAACAGAGATGGAATGACCACCTTTTTATTGTCTTCTTGCCTTTGCTTTCACTGTTCCAATTCCAAACCATCTCCTTGCCAAAGAACGGCTGAGCTCTTCGAAGATGTGGACTTTTTTTTTTATTAAACCCTTTGTTTTTATGTTCTATTTTATTTTTTATTAAATAAGGATTTGTGGTTAAAAATTTGAAATTAATATTAAAATTCATCTTAAATTATTAAAAATAATTTTTTATAATCCGTATTTAAGAAATTCGAGAAATCCATCAAACATTAAAATATTCTAAAAATTAAATTCTCTAAATGAAGAAAAAGTTTTAAGTTTGATTTTAAATATTATTATACCATATAAAACTAAAAAATAATTTGTGATAAATAATTTTTTTTAATGAATCCTCTGAAAAAATTTAGATGTCTATATTTTTCATTAAAAATAAAAATATTTACATAAAAAAATTGTTTTTCTAAATTTTTCTATTAAATTATATTCTCTTAAAATATTTATTATAATTTCTTTTATAATAAAATTTGTAATCTTTTTCTATGAGACTTTTTTAAAACAAAAAATTACTATTAAATTTTTTTTATTTATAAGTCAAAAATAAACATTCCTTTCCTTTTAAGGATTAAGGTAGGAAAATAAATTTTATAAAATCTATACAAGAAATCTTTTTTTGAAAATTAGAATTTCGATTCTTTTATATATATATATATAAATAATTACTTTTACAGCACGTGTCAAATTTTTTTAATGATCTTATTGCTACTTATCATAATTTTATAATAATTAACTCGATTCATTGTTTCTATGATGATATTTTTTTAAAAAATTATTAAAAAATATTCTAATTAGAAATAAAAATAGTAAATGAAAATATATATATATATATATATAAATAAATATATTAAAAATAAATATATTAAACAAATAAGTACGACATATTTAACATTATATCAATATAGATGCAAAGAAAAATATAAATGTGATTCATTAATAAATAAAGACATATTTAACGTTAAATAAATTTTGTATTAATTTGAATTTAAATAATTAAGTTTTATTAAATCTTTTAAATAATAATAGAAAACTATTATATTGAAGTTCTTCGTATTCAGTTCATATTATTGCTAATTAGATAAGGACCCGCCTAATAGGCGGGTAAAAGTTAGAAATTAATATTAAAATTCATGTTAAATTATTGCAAATAATTTTTTAATAATCTATAGTTAAGAAATTCGAAAAACCAATAAAAATTAAATATTCTGAAAATTAAAATTTCTAACTGAAGAAAAAGTTTAATTTTGATTTTAAATAATATTATACCAAATAAAATAAAAATATAATTTATGGATAAATAAAATTTTCGATGAATTTTCTGAAAAAAATTTAGATATCAATATTTTACAATTAAAAAGTATTTACATAAAAAATTTATTTTTCTAAATATTTCTAAAAAATTATATTCCCTTAAAATATTTATTATAATTCTTTTTATAATAATATTTGTAATCCTTTTGGTTTGACATTTTTTTAAATTGAAAATTACTATTAAAATTTCTATATTTATAAGAAGAAATAGACATTTTTCCTTTTAAGGATTAAGGAAGAAAACTAAATTTTATATAATACGTAGAAAAATCATAAACCTTTTTTTAAGATGATTTGATTTATTTTATTTATCTATATATATAAATTATTAATTTTATGGTAAATGTCAAAATATTTAATGATCTTATTATTATTTATCATTATTTTGTAATAATTAGATGGATTTTTTGTTTCTATGATGATATTTTTTTCGAAAAATATTAAAATTATTCGAATTAGAAGTGAAAATAGAAAATTAAGATATAGAGATGAAAATAAATATATTAAACAAATAATTGTGACTTATTTAATGTTATATTAATATAGATGTGACTCACTATTAAATAAAAACCTATTTAATGTTAAACAAACTTTTATATTAATTTGAATCTAAGTAATTAACTTTTACAAAAATTTTAAAATATAATAGGAAATAATTATATATTACCTTTGTTGAAAAATAAATACATAATTAAAATCAAGATTCAAATAAACCTTAGTTCTAAAAGATGCTGCCAAACAAATTGCATCATGGTATGTTTTGATTAAAACACTTGTCATGATGACAACAATGTTTTCACTTTCATCTACAATAGTATGATATTTATTTCTAATTGTTTTGCTTATTCTACCCATATTGTTACAGATATTTCAATTCTATTGTAACTATATTAAAATAAAATTTTAAATAAATGGGAAACTAAAATTATTAGAATTTTTTTTTCAGTTAAAATCAATTAGAAAAATAAAATAAATTTTAATTTAAATCAATTCAGAAAAAATATTAGAAAATGAAATTTCAGAAATTAGAAAGATAAATTAACCTTTTCCAATTAAAATAAATTAGAAAGGGAATTAGAATTTAAAAAGGAAATTAACTTTTCCAATTTAAAGCAATTTATAAAACGAAAAGTAGTAAAGGAAATTTCTAATTTTAAAATTTTTCTTTTTATTTTTGTTAATAATTTTTAGGTTTGAAAAATAAATATATTTTCACACATGTCAACATCCTAAATAATCAAATTGCCACTTGTCAATTCAGAAATTAGAAAAATAAATTAACCTTTTCTAATTAAAATAAATTAGAAAAGGAAATTAAATTTTAAAAAGGAAATTAACTTTTTCCAATTTAAAGCAATTTATAAAACGAAAATTAGTAAAGAAAATTTCTAATTTTATAATTTTTCTTTTTATTTTTGTTAATAGTTTATAGATTTGAAAAAAATAAATATCTTTTGACACATGTCAACATCCTAAATAATCAAATTGCCACTTGTCATAATCATGTTAATTACTAACTTTAAAGATTCAACTTTATATAATAAGATACTTCAATCCCACTCTTAATATATAAAAATAAAATTTTAAATTAAGTATGAAACTTATATTTTTAGAAATTAAACTTTTCGGTTAAAATTAATTAGAGAAGGAAAATAAAAAAAATTTCAATTTACGTAAATTTAGAAACCAAAAATTAGAAAAGAAAACTTTAGAAATTATAAAAATAAATTAAACTTTTCCAATTAAAATCAATTAGAAAAGAAAATTAACTTTTTCCAATTTAAAGTAATTTATAAACCGAAAATTAGCAAAGGAAATTTCTGAAAACTAAAATTAGAAAAGAAATTTTATTCTAATTTAAATCAATTCATAAAATAAAAATTAGGAAAATGAATTATCAGAAAACTTAAAAAGGAAAAGAAAATTTAATTTATCCAATTTATACCAATTAGAAAATGAAATCAATTAGAAAAGGAAATTAGATTATCAAAGTAAATTAACTCTTTCCAATTTAAGTCAACTAAGAAACTGCCACTTGTCACGATCTTATTAATTACTAATTTCGAAGGATTTAATTTTATATAATATATATAATAATATAATAAGATACTTGATTCTATTAAAATCGTTTAACAGAATTAATAAATAGTAAAAAAAAGTTAGATGATTAAAATAAATATTAATATGACAAAATTAAGTTGAAAAAAATATTAATAGAATACTTCCCATTTGATTTTGACCCAATTAGGAAAATTTCTCATGATATTATCGAATCATAACAAATTTTGTTGCTGTCGGTTGTGTTGAATTGCCATAGTGTTTAAATCATTTTTAATTTCAAGAAATTTACAAAAGGAAAACAACTAAAATAAGTAATTAAATATGATCGACCAAAAAAGGAAAGAGTGAACAAGGCTTACTCTCGATTTACAAAACCAAATAGAAGTCAGTACCGACTCAATTGTAAATATAAGTGATAGACACTGCTACGAAGAACCATCGTTGCTTTGATTTCTTGTATATTTCTCCAACCAAAACAAGACAAAAAAAAAGAGTTCAATTGAAGCAAAACCCTAATTAGAGAGTATGGCGAAGAAGATGATGATTAGAGACAACGTAAGAAAAAATTTGAATGTTGTTGACGAATCTTCTTNTACGAAGAACCATCGTTGCTTTGATTTCTTGTATATTTCTCCAACCAAAACAAGACAAAAAAAAAGAGTTCAATTGAAGCAAAACCCTAATTAGAGAGTATGGCGAAGAAGATGGTGATTAGAGACAACGTAAGAAAAAATTTGAATGTTGTTGACGAATCTTCTTCTGCGCTGGAGTTTGTATGTTTTCTTGGCCGAGGTAGTTTCGGTTCCGTTGCCCTCATGAGAGATTCGAAGTTCCGATTATATGCAGAGAAGTCATCTTCCATGGAGCAATTGGAGAGTCTAGAGAAAGAGCATAGGATCATGCTTCGTTTCCGCAACCATCCACGCATCGTCCAAACCACAAGCCCTAATCTTAACATCGGGATCAATCTCGACCGTTGCTACATCCACATGGAGTTTGCCTCCA
>OVBI01002992.1:0-15352 GCA_900406495.1 Sisymbrium altissimum
TAGAACTCGCAAAGAAATTTGGTTTTCTAGGTCTTAGACATAGTTAGTTTTTGCAGGGACGGCTGATTTACTTTATCCATGTGTTTCAAGTTCTAGAACATTAAAAGAATCCTGATTGACTGATTTGCTTGCATTCCTGATTTCGTGAGATTTCTCTGAGCCTAACGTTTCTCTTTATTGATCTTACAAACCGATTTACTACATTCTGTTTCTAATTACAATCAATCTTGTTTAGTTTAATTCGATAACTGATAATCTATTATGTGAATCTTGAGTCTCTGTGGAATTCGACCCCTAAGTATTACATCGATCTCTTAATTTGAGAGAGTAGCTCTAGGGATAATTTGAGCATATCAACAACAAACTTCAAAGAAACCAAAGTCTTACTCTTGTAGAATCTTGCGATTGTGATTGTGATTGTGATTGCGATTGTGATTGTGATTGCAATTAATTTAAAAAATTCAACAACAAATGGTCATTTGCTTTTGGTTTCCGTATGATTGGACATGAGGAAGAAAACTGAAAATATAAATGGATACGTTAAGTTTCCATGCTACAGACGTTTGGTGCAGAATCTTATGATTGCGAAACAGTTAGTCTTGTAGAATCTTGCGATTGTGATTGTGATTGTGATTGCGATTGTGATTGTGATTGCAATTAATTTAAAAAATCCAACAACAAATGGTCATTTGCTTTTGGTTTCCGTATGATTGGACATGAGGAAGAAAACTGAAAATATAAATGGATACATTAAGTTTCCATGCTACAGACGTTTGGTGTAGAATCTTGCGATTGCGAAACAGTTAGTAATTAAGATACCATTTTTGGTTTAGTGAACAGCCCATATTTGGCTGTTATTACAAAACTAACCAAGGCTCAGGTGGTGGTTCGTTTTGTTCTTCGTACCACCACCAATTCTCGGAAAAGACCCAAACTTGCCAATCAAGAAACAATGAATCTTCGAATTTGATTCAAACCAAAGAATTGGATCGATGCGAGACGAGAAACGAATTACATGGAGATTGCAATGGATGATTATAGTTTTAATTTTAATAATCAGATTGATTTACGATTTTATCTAAGAGATCATTGTAAATCGGGAGTAAATCAAAGTTTACAGAAAAAAAAAAAAAAAAAAACTTGACTCTGGTAGAAAAAACGGGAACCAAAATTATAACATTGATGATGAATTGGTTACTTTATATAATGTCTGATTTTTGTTTCTGGTTTGTGGAAATTGTTTAGCAAATCTGTTTAAACCAGAACGGTTAGATTTTACTAGTAGTCTTTAAATGCAACTACGTTGAGCATATAGTCACCGTCAAACCTGGTCAAGTGGTTGTGCGAGTATCCCGTAAACAGTAAACACATGCCCACGGTTCGATGGTACTAGAGAAAGGGAAAACTGTAATTGAGATTATGATGATGTGGAGAGTGGAAGAAATTTAACGAGAATTATGATTAAAAGAAACCATAAGTATTAATTTGTCAAATTGGACTAAATATTATAACAAATATTATACAATAATTAAATGGACAAAATTCTCAATTTATCCACATATTAGATCATAGTTAAACTCCAGACATATAGAGACAAAATAGAATTATTCCTAAAATTTTGATTTATGATCAATACTATATTGTTTTGGATTAATTAAAACAGACTTATTATTAATTTTAATGAAAAAGAATAAATAATTATACAAACATTTGTTCATATTTATATTCTAAATTAATATGGAAAATTTTTATACTTAAAATTATATTATTTTAAACTTTGAATAATAATAGTTTAAATTTATAATATGTAGCCAAATTTGAATAAGAACTTATTTAAAAAATCTAACCAAAGGTTAAAATATATCTATAATATTATTTGAGAAGTTAGTTTCTTACGTATCGCGTTAACGTTAATTTTCACCGAGATTTTATAGAGATATCTTTAATGAATTCTAATTATAATATTTGATTTTCATTCTAAAAATTATACTTTTTTTATTGAATATTTTTTTAAAAATCTCATTAATACAATGAAATAACTTTAAAACATTATTTTTTGTATATATATTAAAACGAAAATTCAAAAAAGGAATTTTTTAAAAATCATATTATAAAAAGAAATAACTTTAAAATATAAAAAAAATTAATTCAAAAAGAAAGAAAGTCTTTTTAAATTATATTAAAAAGGAAATAAATTATGATTTTAAATAAAAATATTAAAATAATTAAGAATTCTAACAAATTAAGAGTAGGATGATTATGACTAAACCGTAGATATTATAAAACGTTAAAATGTTAAAAAGAAACGTTAAAGTTATTCCAAATAAATTTAAAAATATAAACATTATTTCCAAAAAAATAATTCTGAAAATATGTTTATAAATTTTCAAAATATTATCATTTTGGTTAACTTATGCAATGAACTGATCAACATTTTAGTAATTTTTTCAAATTTTCCTAAAAACATATATCAAATTTTACGAAAATAAACTTACAAATCTAAATAAAAACTAAACTCAATGATTTGTTTTTTAAATGATAATTTGATATTCTGATTCAACCCTAATTAGGATTGAAAAATGACATGGTTCAATTCAATTTGTTTTTTATAATTCAATATATACCAAAAAAGAACCGGATATAAAATTTTATACATGAAATCACATGTATAACTAAGATAACAATATAAATTAAAATAATATTTTATTAACTTTAGGATATACCCAAAAAGGACTTATCCAAGATTTAAAAATTTATAAGTAAAAGGATATAATAAGTTTTCAAAAGTTTTAAATTTATGTATTCTAATGTACCCAAAAAGGACTGATCCAAAATATTATATATCAAATCACATGTATAATTAAGATAACAACATAAACTTAAAATAATATTTCATTTACTTTTCATTACATACATATAAATTACATAACAATTTAAAAATAGAAACAAATAAAAATGAATATTAATCAATTATTAAAATATTTTTATTTTATAAATATTCATATCCCTGCATGAGCTTTCGAAAGATTACTAATTTGGCTCTTTTATACAAATGAGAACCGAACTATACTTTGGTTCCGTAGAGTGATGAAAAATTCATATCATCCGTGTTCATCCCTGCTTTAAACAAGGCCTTGTAAGATGAGAAATTCTCTGGTAAACAACGAATGAGCTTCTTAACAAGTTTTTTTTGTCTTTGTAAGTTTTTCCCAGAACAGCAGCCTCATTCGCAATAGAGCTCATTTTTGAACTGAAACTGGTAACTGACTCTTTCCTCACTCATCCTTAGATTCTCAAACTGAGAGGCCAAAAAAATCTTAGGTTCTCTTAACTGTCGAGGTTTCTTCACAATACTCGACCAGAATATCCAAAGCATCCTTTGCTGAAGAGCATCCTTGCACCAATTTAAATTATTTCGGATCAATAGCATTAAATATTTCTGATATTGCCTTGGAATAGTAGTTGGAGCTCAGTCTATCAGCCTCCGTCCACTTATCTTTGGGCTTTGGAACCGAACCCCCTCCTTATTCTTCTGACTTAAGCGTAGGTTCTTTCCAACCAGTTTCAACAGCATACCAAACATCTTCATCAATTTTGAGCCATTGCTTCATCTGAACCTTCCAATGACCAAAGTTATTCTCATCCAACATGAGAGTTTGTTGAATTGCCAAGAGCTTCTTTGATTTATCAATGTTATCCACAGGATCTCAACCTGTATATAGATTGAAAATCTAGATAGGTGACCTGCTATGATATCAAATAAAAAACCTAGACCACATATACATTGGACTGTACTAACAAGTTCTCTAAAACGGTTCACTTTTATTAGAAATCTTTTAAACAAAACTCTTGGTTAATCAGAATGACTCCATTTACACATAGATGTGAATCGACACTGACGAATTCCTAATCTACTCATTCTTACCGCACAACAACAGTTGCGCACACTGTTTTTCACTCACCAAAGAACCCCACGCTCAATAGCAAGAATTCTCTCAATATTCTCTCTAAGGGGATAACACTGGATGATTGTGAGTTGCCTCTCATATATCCACTATAGTTTCTAATGATATCAAGCTTTGCACACAAGATAAAGAACTGCGCCTTTTTATTATCTTTAGAAAAACTACTAAAAAAACTAAAGCTCTCACGCACACAATCACTCAAGTTAGAGATACACCACAATTAGGTATTCTCTTTATATATAAGCTATTACACATGAAACTTCTTTTTCTCTTAATTGGATAGTTTCCTTTTCTTCTATTTCCTAATCTCAGCATGTTTAGGATATCATCTCTAAGCTTAAGTCAACATTCTCCCCTTTAAGCTTGAAGTTGATCTTCTCCACATCTTGAACTCCGATGAGCTCCCTCATTTCTCTGTACTTGGTTCTTCCCAATGACTTCGTAAGAATGTGTGCCCTTTGTTCGCTCTCGGGAACGTGCTCCACTTCTATTTGCTCGCTTTCAACACACTCTCTTATAAAGTGATATCATCTATGTATATGTTTGCTTCGTCCATGAAAAACTGGATTCTTAATGAGAGCAATTGCAGACTGATTGTCTATACGAATGGTTACCTTCTCACAAGAACTCCCTGTAATCTCACTTAGCAAATCGCGTAGCCATATCACTTGTTTTTCTGCCTCTGTTCCAGCCATGAACTCTACTTCGCAGGAAGATAATGCTATTGTTTCTTGATATTGCGAGCACCAAGTTATGGGGCTGGTTCCAAGGAAGAAGACGTGTCCCGATGTGCTCTTTCCATCATCTGGATCAATGTTGTGACTACTGTCACTGTATCCTATCAGTCTTGGTATTTGCAGGCTTTGCTCGATAGTTAATCCAAGAGTAATGGATCCTTTTAGGTACCGCAGACATTGTTTCATTGCAGTTGCATGAGACTCTCTCGGACTCTGTATGTACCGGCTTAAGACTCCCACATTGTAAGAGAGATCAGGTCTTGTGTGAAGTAGACATCTAAAACAGCCAACATTCTTCCGATATGTTGTGGCATCGACTTCTTTATCGTTCTCAGACTTAGAAAGTTGCAGTCCGATTTCCATGGGGACATGAACTGCATTACAATCCTTCATACCTGGTTCTTCGAGAATCTTGAGAGCATAGAAACTTTGACTCAAGGTTATTCCTCCATTGCGTTGTTTTACTTCAATCCCAAGATAATATGTTAACAGCCCAAGGTTAATCATCTCAAACTTTGATGACATCTCGTCTTTGAAGTTGTTTATCACCTCACAATCACTCCCTGTGACAAACAAATCATCAACATACACAGCTATAACCAAAAGATGTCCTCGTATTCTCTTCCTATATATAGACGGCTCTTTTGAGCATTTTTCAAACTGAAGTTCCATTAAGATAGTGTTGAGTTTGTTGTTCTACGCTCTCGGGGCCGGTCTCAATCCATATAGTGCTTTGTTGAGTTTATAACTTTAGATTCACTCCCCTGTTTCTCAAATCCCTCAGGCTGCGACACATAGACAGTTTCTTCGAGTTCTCCATGGAGAAAAGCTGTTTTAACATCAAGATGGTGTATCTCCCACCCATGAGACCCTGCAAGATTCAATAGAAGTCGGATATTTGAATCTTTGCTACAGTTGCAAATACCTCCTCAAAGTCTACTCCATACTATTATATATATATCCTTTTGCAACGAGTCGAGCCTTGTATTTATTGATACTGCCATCAGAGTTTCTTTTTAGCTTAAAACCCCACTTCAAGCCAATTGGTTTTGCTCCTAATGGTAAGTCAGTAAGATCCCAATGTGTGAAACTTTCTATAGAGTTGATCTCATCTTTGCATGCATCCATCCATTCCTTGGACTCGCTTGCTTCCCAGAAATTTCTTGGCTCATTGTTTATGCTAAGAAGTAACACTTCTCCCTCTTCTTCTGCTAGCAGTACGTAGACTTCTAAGTATTTTGGCATGACACTTTGTCTTTGAGATCGTCACAAAGCTGGTGGTGGAGACTCATAATGCTCTGTGTTTTCATGTTCAATCACTACTTGTGTTGTATCATGATCCATTTCCGATTCTTCTTCTGATTTGTCCGCATTCTCACTGACCTCTGTGTTTTCATTCTCTTCCTCCTCCTCGTGGTTTCCATGATTTTCAGAGTTATTGATTGTAACTTGGAAACTTCCATCCCTGTCTTCAGGTGCTTCACTTTGTTTCCAGTTCCAGCCTTTAGTTTCATCGAATATCACATCCCGACTAACCACTATCTTCTTCTCCTGTGGGTCTAGTAGTCGATACGCTTTTGATCCGGGTTCTGTTCCCAAGTGTACAAGAACTCGTGATCTGTCATCTAGTTTTCTCAGATGTGATTTTTTGATTTTTTGCATAGGCAATGCAGCCAAAAATCCGTATGTGATCAATGCTTGGTCTCTTATCTTTGTATGCTTCGTATGGTATTTGATTTTTAAGAGCTCTTGTCTCAATTCTGATTAAGAGATAAGTGGAATGTCGTATAGCCTCTCCCCACAAGTAATTTGGCATGTGCATGTGCTTCATTATGCTTCTTGCCATCTCTAACAGGGTCCTATTCCATCTCTCTACCACTCCGTTTTGTTGTGGAGTGTACGGAGCAGTAAGATGGCGATTGATCCCGGAGTCTTCACAAAAAGAGCTGAATTCGAGAGATACAAACTCACCTCCTCTGTCCGTTCTGAAGGTTTGTATTCTTGTCTCTGATTCTTTTTCGACCATCGTTTTAAACTACTGAAATTTAGAGAAGGCGTCTCTTTTTTCTTTCAGTAGGATGCTCCACATGTATCGAGAATAGTCATCAATAAGCACAAAGATGTACTTGTTTCCTGCACTCGTGCTTGGTGTAATAGGACCACAGAGATCACCGTGTATGAGCTCCAGCTTCTTCGTTGCTGGGTAAGATGTGGCTTGAGGGAAATATTTTTCTCGTTTGCTTGCCCAGTAAGCATGATCTGCATATCTTCTTCTCGAAACTGAAATTTGGAACTCCACAGACTAGTTCTTTGTCTACCATAGACTTGATAGTGGTGAGACTCGCATGTCCCATCCTCGCATGCCACTTATTTGATTCACTTATAGTTGTCAAGTAGAGGCGTGCATTGTTTCTCAGACCCATACATACTTGATACAGACGATTTTTAGATCGCTTTACTCTTGCAAGTAGCTTACCTCTTCGATCACGCATGGTCAGATATCCTCCTCTCATTCGTATGTCACAACCTGATTCTGTAGCTTGCCCCAGACTCACAATATTGCTCTTTAGATCAGGTATAAGGTATACATCAGTCATTTTTCTTGGTTCCCCATTTAGATCAATGAAAGTGATTATCCCTTTTCCTTTAATGTCAATGCGTGAGTCATCCCCAAAATGGACTTTACAAGTAACTGTTTTATCAAGTGTCTCAAAGTACCTTTGATCTCCTGTCATGTGATTGCTAGCCCCGTTATCGAGATACCAAATGTTCCCTCCATCGATATTCGTCTCAAATTTGCTTGGATCACATTTCTTTTCATTTAAGAAACCAACTTCATGCATCATCAGTTCGTCTGCACCCTGCGTGTCTTTGTTATCATCTTCATGTGTTTTTTGTAGTTTCAGTAAGCGATCAGGACAATATTGAGCGAAGTGACCTGTTTTGTCGGATCTGAATCATGTTATGTATGACATGTCTCTTTCTTTGTTGGAACGTCCTCGTCCTTGATAGTAAGATCTTCCTCCACGACCTCTGCATCTGCCTCTGTTTCCTCCATAGTAGTCTTGATTTGAAGGGATTGGTTTAAACTCTGTATTTGAGTACATAAGTTTAGTTTGGTCTTCTTGGGCTTCATCTCCCTCACATATTCGCTCTTCATATGCCTTTAATAGTCCTATGATGTCTTCAAAGCTTGTGTTGTTAAGATCTAAGACTTGTACGAACGAGGCCACTATATGTATATACTTTCTCCAAGGAATACATTTAAGGAACTTTTTGATAAGTTTTGGCTCCTCTATGACAGATCCTAGGGCAGCTGATTTGGATGAGATCGCAGCTAGTCTCCTAGAGAAGTCATATATTGTTTCTGATTCTTTCATCTTCAAACGGTCGAACTCAGCTAACAGTGTCTGTAATCGTGCTTCCTTATCTCTTTCTGCTCCCAGGTTTCGTATTTTTATTGCTTCCCATACCTGTTTTGCAGTATCCATATCTCCAACTTGAAGAGCAAGACTATCGGGTATGGATTGAACTATTAGAGCTAGGGCCATATTGTTCTTTTCAGTATCAACAAGATCTGTTTCAATTACGTCCCAAACCTTATGAACAAGGCAAGTTTCATCTTCATTGACCAGACTGTGTAATTGGTCATATTCAGCATCGGACATACAATGGAGGAAGAGTGTCCTTCTTCTTTAGGTTTTGCTAAGACCGTAGTACCAGCTCCGTCACCATCTGTCATAGTGAACTCTTTTGATCGATTTTGCTCTGATACCAATCATAGTTTCTAATGATATCAAGCTTTGCGCACAAGATAAAAGAACTGCACTTCTTTATTAGCTTTAGAAAAACTACTCAAAAAACTAAAGCTCTCACGCACACAATCACTCAAGTTAGAGATACACCACAATTAGGTATTCTCTTTATATATAAGCTATTACACATGAAACTTCCTTTACTCTTAATTGGATAGTTTCCTTTTCTTCTATTTCCTAATCTCAGCATGTTTAGGATATCATCTTTAAGCTTAAGTCAACATCCAGTTTTCTCAGATTCACCAAATCTTCTGTTTCCAATTCTTTGATTCACGTCAATGTCATTCCGTGTCTCAGAAGATATTCCAAAATCTTTGCTTTTACTTTTGACCACTCAGCTTGTAACACGTCATGCTCCTCCTAGTAAACATGAGTTTCCCGCGTCGTTTATTGCACACATCACTACGTGTTCAGCAACATGATCCCAACCTTAACACAACACAGTCGAACAAAGCACATTCAGATTAGGTATTACATGGTTGGAGACTACAAAAGAAATGGTGAAATTCAGCTTTGGTACGGCAAAGATGAGGAACAATTAGCTGATATATTCACTAAGGCCTTGGGAAGTCGAATGTTTGAAAACTTCCGTGAAAACCAAGCACAAAATGGCAAGAGGGAGTGTTCTGCAGTGCCATTTTGTAATCAAACCAAACAGTTGGCTATCTAGAGTCTAGTTGGGGATGTTCGGCTACTCACCCAACTGATCCATCTAGACAGTTCATCTGGATGATGCACTTGGGTATTGTTCGTTTTTTATTTCGGAGTTACATCTAGATGGATTACTTGGTTGCAGCTGTGTTTGTTTAGTGTGTTTTCTAAAATTGCATCTACATCTAGATGTATTTTTAGTAAAAGTGACAGAAATACACATGGTTTTAAGCAAACTATATTTATTTCAATTTTTCATCTTTTATATATTAGTGCTGACTTTTAAATTATAAAGAAACATAATTTTGTGCTATTAAAAACATATATATATATATATATATATATATATATATATATGTATACATATATTTTTTTTTTTTTGAGATTTTAGAGGAAAAACGTAAATTTTACGGTTTTGAAAAAAAATGTAATTTTAAGATTTTGATAAAAACATAACTTCTGGTTTTCTTGGCAAATCTTAATATTCAGGTTTTGGTGAAAAACGTAGTTTGTGGTTTTGGCGAGAAAATGTAATTTTGCAGTTTGGAGGAAAAAATGTAATTTTACAGTTTTTTCGAGAAAATGTAATTTTACGGTTTTGGCGAGAAAACGTAATTTTGCGATTTTGGCGGGAAAACGTAATTTTACGATTTTGACGGTAAAACGTAATTTTGCAGTTTTGGTAGAAAAACCTTTTTTTTTTGTTTTGGCGAAAAAACGTAATTTTGCTATTTTGAGGGAAACACGTAATTTTACAATTTTAGTAAGTAAACATAATTTTGCGGTTTTTACAAAAACATAAATTTATGGTTTTGGTGAGAACACGTAATTTTACGGTTTTGGTGAGAAAACGTAATTTTACGGTTTTGGTAGAAAAACATAATTTTGGGTTTTGGCGGAAAAATATAATTTATGATTTTGGCGGGAAAACGTAAATTTGAGGTTTTGATGAAAAACCTAATTTTTTTTGTTTGAAGGGAAAGCGTAATTTTGCGGTTTTGACGGAAAAAAAAAATAATTTTGCGATGTTGATGGGAGAACATATTGTTTGGTTTTTGTCATTTACAATTTTTGATAGACTCAATTTCATCCAGATGCTCCATCAAGACTCCCCCAAGTTTTTTAAAAAATTATGACTGAGTTAACGAAAATTACTCTAGTGATCCACCGAGATGATGTGTTAAAATGATTTAAACGAATACCAATTTTCACTTTCAGCTGGGTCATCCACCTGGGTGAGCAAAGGAACAGTTGGTGAAACAGTTGGGAAAATAGTTGGTGAAACAGTTGTCATGGATAATGTACAAAACGTTTTGTAGATGCATGATCTTGAGGCAAGGCAGAGAAACAACAAACTTGGGGATTCGCCATTCCTACATTTGCGAGCTTCAAAGAAACCAAAGTCTTGCTCTTGTACAATCTTGTGATTGTGATTGCAAAACAGTGTAACAATTAGTAATTAAGATACCACTATTGGTTTAGTGAACAGCCCATATTCCATGGCGTGCTATGAGAATGACTACAACTGCCAAGGGAGGAGCTTTTGGCTGTTATTACAAACCTAGCCAAGCCTCAGGTGGTGGTTTGTTTTGCTCACTGTACCACCACCAATTCTCCTTAAACAACCAAACTTGCCAATCAAGAAACACTGAATATTAGAATTTGAGAATTGTGAACTAGTAAGACAGAAGAAAACATAGCCAAACCAAACAATTGGATACAAGACCAGAAACGAATTACATGGAGACCGCAGTGGATGATTATAGTTTTGGTTTTATAATCAGATGATTTACGATTCTATCCAAGAGAGGGTCGTAAACCAGTAAACACATGCCACCACGGTTCGATGGTACCATCATGAGAGAAAGGGAAACCTTTGATGAGATATAATGACGTGGAAAGTGGGAGAAGATTTGACGGAAAGAGAGAGCGAGCGCGGGTGTTTGATGATGACATAAGAGGGAAGACCGAAAAGAACAAAAAAAAAGAATAGAAACGGAAATGCAGAAAAGAAAGGGAAACCTTTGATGAGATATGATGACGTGTGGAGACTAGGAGAGATTTGACGGAAAGAAGAGCGAGGGCGGCGTTTGATGATGGAGGAAGAAACCGACTATGATGGAGAATTGATTAAAAGAAAGAACAGCGTTTGATAATCGAAGTAGAAGACAGAGACGAGCGTCACATTGATGACGTGTGGTTGGTGTAAAGAGGGAAAAGAAGGGACTTTAATGAAAGAAAAAATTAACGTGGAAGAGTGAGATAAAAAATGAGAAACATTAAACATAAAACATGAGTTGTGTCGCAAAGGAATAATGAAAAAGAAAGGATGTGTTGTCAACTAGAGAGAAAGAATGGGAAAAAAAGAAAGGATGTGTTGTCAACTAGAGAGAAAGAATGAGAAATTTCCTGTGCATTATTGTTTTGATGATGGGTCATTTATATAAGGATCAATACATAGGAGAAAAAGAAAACTTCATTTTCTTAATCTTAATGGGAAAAGAAAATAGGGTTTTCATTTTCCTAATAATAAAAGGAAAGTACATAAAAGGTAATTCCTAATACAACAAATAATACTATTCCAAATACAAATAGGAAATAGAGTAAACCGGATTAGGAAGATTCCGGACTGAAAAGTGATGACAATCCACTCGGTTTACAACACTCCCCATTGGATGTCAGAACTATTAGAGCTTGTAATGCGCTTTGGATGTTGCCTCATTAAAACCTTACCATGAAAACCCAGTGGGACAAAACCGTGGTGAAGGAAAAAGAGTACAACATGCATTACTCCCCCTATTCTGAACATCCCTGAAGGTCCTTCAGTTGACGCATTTCAATCTGATAAGTTAGCTTCTTGAATGTTGAGGTTGGAAGCGAGTTGGTGAATAGGTCCGCGGAATTTTCACTTGAACGCACTTGTAGTACTTGAACTTCTCCAGCTTTCTGCAAATCGTGTGTGAAGAATAACTTCGGCAAAATGTGCTTCGTCCTATCACCTTCGATGTATCCGTCTTTAAGCTGAGTTATGCATGCTGCATTGTCCTCGTACATGACAGTTGTTTCCTGTTTCCCTTCTGTCATCCCACAATCAACTCTAACTCTAATGTGCTGAGTCATTAACCTTAGCCAAACACAATCACGGCTGGCCTCGTGAATAGCCAATATCTCTGCGTGATTTGATGATGTAGCCGCAATGGTTTGCTTTGTGGACCGCCAGGATATGGCAGTTCCACCGTGGGTAAAGACATAACCTGTCTGAGATCGAGCAGTGTGAGGATCCGAAAGGTAACCTGCATCAGCAAAACCAATTAAAATTTCTTTGGATTGGTTAATATAGAATAGACCCAAATCTTTCGTTCATTGTAGGTTACGAAGAATATGTTTAATCCCGTTCCAGTGCCTTTGGGTCGGACATGAGCTAAATGTAGACAATAAATTCACGGCAAAGGATATATATGGCCTTGTGTGGCTCGCCAGATACATTAAAGCTCCTATGGCATTTCGGGACCAAGGACTTCTTCATCGTCCTTCTAATTAGGACCAAACGGATGTTTCTTTAGATCAAGTGATCTCACGACCATGGGGCTAGACAATGGGTGAGATTGGTCCATATTAAATCTCTTGAGTACCTTTTCTGTATATGCCATTTGATGTACAAGGATTCCATTATTAATGTACTCGAGCTGTAATCCCAAACAGAATTTCGTTTTGCCTAGGTCTTTCATCTCGAATTCTTTCTTCAGATATTCGACTGTTTGAGTGATTTTCGCAGAGGTTCCTAGGATATTCAGGTCGTCAACATATATTGCAATGATTACGAACCCCTTAGCAAATTTCTTTATAAAGATACACGGACTGATGGGGTCGCTTTTATAGCCCTCTTTCACTAAATACTCGCTTAGTCTATTATACCTCATTCGACCTGATTGTTTCAATCCATAAAGAGATTTATTAAACTTAATACAATGTTGTTCTCGAGGACTTCTCTTATCTTTGAGCTCAATATCTTATGGGACTTTCATATATATATTTCACTATCCAGTGGACCATATAAGTATGCGGTCACTACGTCCATTAGCCGCAAATCCAATTTCTCTCTTATGGGCAGACTTAATAGGAATCGAAAAGTAGTAGTATCCACCACAGGGGAGTATGTCTTCTCATAATCTATTCCTGGTCTTTGTGAGAATCCTTGTGCAATAAGCCATGCTTTATATCTCACGATTTCATTATGTTCATTTCTTTTCCTCACAAAGACCCATTTATGTCCAACTGGTTTAGTATCATAGGGAGTCCGAATTATTGGACAAAAGACATCTCTTTTCCTTAAAGAATTTAACTCCACGTTTATGGGTTCTTTCCATTTAGTCCAATCCTTTCGTTGAGTGCACTCAAATATAGACGTGGGTTCTGGATCCTCGATCATCAGTTCAAGTGCTACCTTGTATGCAAATACATGATTGATATCGATATCTTTTCTATTCCAATGTATTCCGACATAACTAATTGATTGAGATCTCATTGTTATCTGGAACTTCAGGACCTTGAGGCTCGGCGTCAGTTCACTTATGTCCGGGGTTCCATTAGCCTCAGAATAAACCACAGATTTATTTCCAGCACATTTCTTAGATTTCCGAGGGTTCTTATCTTTTGAACCAATGGGCCGGCCACGTTTTAAACGCGCTTAGATTCTGTAGCTACTTGATTGTGTCCCCCATGAACATCAATTCGAATTGGTGCATTCACAGCTGGTATATATGACTTAGTCACTCTTTTCGGGTTAGTAAAGGAATCTGGCAATTGATTAGGTAGCTTTTGTAAATGTATTATCTTTTGGACTTCTATTTTACATTCTTTAGTCCGAGGATCCTGCCATGATATGGACGATTGATTCCATGTAATTTCTTTTTACCAGCTTGTTATTTTCTCCCCCTAATGTTGGATACGCGGATTCGTTAAAGTGACAATCCGCGTACCTGGCCTTAAATAGATCACCCATGGTTGGCTCAAGGTACTTAACAATCGTGGGAGTATCATATCCAACATATATCCCCATCCTCCTTTGAGGTCCCATCTTAGTTCTCTGTGGTGGTGCTATTGGCACATATACGGCATATCCGAATATTTTGACATGGGATATGTCTGCCTCATGACCTGTAATCAATTGTGATGGAGAATACTTATGTTCACTAGATGGCCTGATGCAAATCAATTCGGCTGCATGTAAAACCGCATGTCCCCAAGCTGAAATCGAGAGTTTTGATCTCATAAGTAATGGTCTGGCAATTAGCTGTATGCGTTTGATAAAAGATTATGCCAAACCGTTTTGTGTATTTACATGTGCCTCAGAATGTTCCACAATTACCCCCATGGACATACAATTATTATTAAACTCTTGAGACGTGAATCTACCAGCATTATCCAGGCGTATGGACTTTAAAGGAAATTCTGGAAAGTGTACTCTAAGTCGGATTAGTTGAGCAAGCAATCTCGGAAATGCCAAATTCCGAGTTGATAGGAGACTAACTTGTGACCATCTTATGGATGCATCAATGAGGACCATAAAATATCTAAACGTCCCACAAGGTGGCTGTATTGGTCCGCAAATGTCTCCTTGTATTCTTTCCAGAAAGTTTATTGTTTCGTTAGTCACTTTGACTAGTGATGGCGTAACAATGAGTTTCCCTTGTGAACATGCTATACACGTGAGATTTTTAGGGATAACTCTTCTTTCTTTCATTGTGTGCCCTTTTGTATTTGATATTAGTTTTCGCATCATGTTTGAACCGGGATGGCCAAGCCGGTTATGCCATAGAGGGAAATTTTAGGTAAATGCCTTGTTTACCGTGGCATTAGCCTATATTATACTGATCTTAGCACAGTAAAGACCAGTAGAAACCGCATGAATGGTCTCTAGGACTTGCTTATGTCCTTGGGCAATCTCAAATATCAGAAGGAACTCTTTGGTTCCTTCGCCCTTAGGTTCGACATGAAAACAATTCATTCGAATATCTTTAAAACTCAATAGGCTCCTTTTAGAGCTGGGTGAATATAAGGCATCAGAGATTTCTAGATGCGTACTCTTAGACAACAATATGTTAGCCTGGCCGTAGCCTTCAATTNTCTTAGACAACAATATGTTAGCCTGGCCGTAGCCTTCAATTAAATTTGCCATTCCTGC
>OVBI01002993.1:0-15339 GCA_900406495.1 Sisymbrium altissimum
AGATATAAAGCACGTCTTGTTGCCCAAGGTTTTTCTCAAAGACCGGGAATTAATTACGAAGAAATATATTCTCCGGTTATGGATGCAATCACATTCAGGTATTTAATGAGTCTAGCGGCATCTAGAAAGCTAGATATGTACCTTATGGATGTTATGACAGCATACTTGTATGGATCNCTTGTATGGATCACTGGATAATTATATATACATGAAAATCCCTGAAGGATTGAAAATGCCGAAAGCATTAAGCTCAAGATCTAAAGAAATATGCTCAGTCAAATTACAGCGATCACTTTACGGATTAAAACAATCTGGACGCATGTGGTATAATCGCTTTTGTGAATACTTGTTGAGCAAAGGCTATGTAAATAATGCGATATGCCCTTGCATATTTATTAGAAAAACATCGTCTGGTTTTGTGATCATTGCTGTATATGTTGATGACCTAAATATAATTGGAACTCAAAAGGAGATTGATGATGCAAGAACTCATATGAAAGAAGAGTTCGAAATGAAAGATCTCGGACAAACAAAATTTTGTCTTGGGCTCCAGATTAAGCACCTCCGAGATGGAATCTTTGTGCATTAGTCAAATTATACCAAAAAGATCTTAAAACGTTTTTATATGGACAAACGACTCCTTTGAGTACTCCAATGGTCAATAGATCACTTGACGTCAAGAAAGATCCATTTAGACCTTGTGAAGATAGCGAAGAAATATTAGGTCCAGAAGTACCTTATATGAGTGCTATCGGTGGGCTTATGTATCTTGCAAATTGCACTCGACCAGATATAGCATTTGCTACTAATCTACTTGCAAGATACAGTTCATTTCCAACACGCAGACATTGGAACGGAATAAAATATATATTCCGTTACCTCCAAGGCAGTATTGATTTAGGATTATTTTATCCAAAAAACCCCGAGTTTGGTTTGGTCGGTTTTGCAGATGCAGGATATTTATCAGACCCACATAAAGCTTGGTCACAAACCGGATACGTTTTTACAAATGGCGGAACAGCGATCTCATGGCGTTCCCAAAGCAGACTTTGGTTGCAACTTCATCAAATCACGCATAAATCATTGCGCTTCATGAAGCATGTAGAGAATGTATGTGGCTTAGGTATATGACTCATCATATCCAAGAATCAAGTGGAATTCTTACAAAGAAAGAGCCAACAAAAATTTTTGAAGACAACTCTGCATGTGTCGCCCAAATTAAAGAAGACTATATCAAGAGCGACAGAACAAAGCATATTCCTCCAAGATTTTTCTTTTATATTCGAGAACTTGAGAAAAATCAAGAAGTGGATATTCAATATGTCCGTTCAAGTGACAATGCAGCGGATTTATTCACAAAGGCGCTTCCGACCACTACATTCAGAAAACATGTACATAATATCGGGATGCATCATCTACGTGACTTATGAAGTAAAGATTACTTCTACTATTCTCAGGGGGAGATTTTGTTACGTACTCTTTTTCCTTGTCATGGTTTTTATCCTATTAGGTTTTTGCATGATAAAGTTTTAAAAAGACAGTATGTAATATAAGATAGATAATTAAAAAAGAGTGTTATATAATATATAATTATCTTATTCAGTAAGTTTTCTTACTCAGTAAGTATTATTACTCAATAAGTTATCTTAATGCATAAGATATAATGTAATATAAATAGCCTTTGTGCAAGAAAGAATGAGAATAACATGTGAACGAAAATTGATTGATTTTCACTCATAAGTTCGAATTATTTTTCACACTTGTTCTCTCTTTCTCCCATTTCTTTATCAAAATATTATTATATTTATAACAAGTATATCATTAACCTAGAGAATGAAAGAGTATTATTATACTGTTTTGGTTCATGATTTAAAACGACACCGTTGTGTCGATTATAAAATATAACGGTCACAGAGTTCCATTATTCATAGCTGGTTTATATTTAAGCACAACGGGTCTCTCTAATACAACGGCTCTTTATATATATATATATATATAGGGTAATAAAAAATTCTCAAATACAATATGCATGAAAAATTATGGTTTTACAAATAATCTGTTTTACTATTTACTAAATTTTGTTAGAATAATAATGGTTTCACTAATAAGTACTATTATATATGATTCACCATTTCAGTAAATTAGATAGATTTTGTTATAATTCTTCTTTAGAATATATATTGTGGTTCTTGAACTGTTCTTTTTGTATTCAAAGTGAACACATGGGGATCATTCTTGCACTGTAAATAATAGGTAAGTTTCATTCTCATTCTAATGGCTTCTTTGATACTCTACGATCTGGGAATTTGGGTTGTTTCTGTAAATTCAGTTGATCTCAAAATAGGAACTCTTTCCAACACTGATGATTTTATCTGCATTATGTTTTGCTGTGTACAACATTTTGTAAGAGTTGTTGTTTGTTTGGTTGATTTTTAGGGATTTGTGATGGATATGCATGCAGCCTTCAGAAGGATATGATCTAATTTCTAAGGTTGCCTCCCACATCCATATGCTTTGAAGAAAAGGATTGCAAATGGGCTCTTTCTATTACGAACATGACCTACATGGTAGGTGAATATTGTCAAGCCTTTTGTGTATAGCTATGCTATCTTAACAGTGAATAAGGGTTGTACAGAAGATGTTCATAAGCCTGATCATGTGAACCATGCACTCAATAAACTTAAATATTTCTTGATTTATTGATTGTATCAAATTTTCTAACTTTTGCTTTGGTCATTAGTAAAATGTATGTTTAAGACTACTTCTCATCTACTCTAAACAACTCTCAATATTTTTTTCTATAGAATCTTCCTCATTAGTTTCATTGAAATGAGGATACCAGATGATAACGAACATTTGATTTCGTTTTTATTTTGTAACCACTGTTTTAATTTTTTTAAATAAATAAAATGGAATTGTTCAACCGAAGCTAATGCAAAACCATCAAATAAGCAATTATATATCTGTTTTGGCTTTTAGGTAGGGAGATTTGTTCTACTTAATTTATAATGTATATGTCTATAAACATAAAATTTGTCATGTGTTACAAAAGTTTTTGGATTTATTCAAATAAATTAATTTTTTTTAGAAAATTGAGATAGAATACCATCCAAAAAATCTAATGGCCATAAAAATGACAACTTTAAAAACATAATTTGTATTTATATAAGTGAAATTAATGATAGAATATCAATATAATAAAGAGAGAATGACTAAAGGTAATTTCGAGAAAATCCAAAATAATATATCAGCCAGAAAAACATAAAAGTATTATGCAATTAATTCAAAAGAAGTGTTGGAGAAAGTAATATGATAATTATACAAGTAAGAAAGGTCTTGTTTATTTCTCTATCTTTTAGTTCTATCCAACAGCTCCATCCAACTGTTCTATTTGGATGGTCTATCAACTTGTTGTTCATTTTTGTTTTTTGTCGCTCATCTGACTGAACCATTTGGGTGGAGCTGAGAAATGGACAAACGAATAAAACCAATATTATAAAGTTCATCTCCATCTAAATAAGACAAATACCTTAAATACTCATATTTTCATCTATTCATATATTTATTATTATTTATAACCATATTAATTTTAATTTTTGATTTAAAATATATTCAAAAGTAAAAAAAATTCAAATAATAATTTCTTTTTAAATTCAAAAGTTATTTTAGTCACATAATTTTATACAAAATGCAAAAATTAATAAATTAAAATCTATATTTACATTTATAAATAGGTTTGATTTAACAATATTAATAAAAAGTCAATAATGCCAAAAAAAAAAAACCAAACAACATAAAAAATGTAACATCTTAAGCTTTAACCATCTTAAGTCTTAAGCTTTAACCATCTTAAGTCTTAAGCTTTCACCATCTTGAGCCTTCACCATCTTGAAACCAACAGCTACAATTTGAGAAATTTTCAAAACCAAAAGAGCAAACAAAAGGCTTAAAGTCGAGATCTTGAGAATGTATAACCAAAAGAAAAACCACACAACTGAAGCATTTGTGAAACGGAAATGATGTACACACATAAACTTCAAGCCACAACAGAAACCAACATGTACAATTTAACAAATTTTCAAAAACAAAAGAGCACACAATCCCAACAAGACAAAGATCACATACATTTTAAAATGGAAGTAGAGTTCCTTTGGCCATCTCCATAGTGATTGCATCACAAAAATTTTCCGTAAATTTATCACCAGCCAGTATGTATGGAACATGATTCTCATCACCATCACCATGATGTTCATAAGAATCAACTATTTCCCAATGCTGAAAGTCACTATCCTTCTGCTATGAATCCTGGATAAAGTTATGGAGAACCATTGTTGATGTCACAATCTTGATCCTTTTTTCAGCTTATATTTGAGATAATTTCTATTTTGGATTCTCCATTTAGCCTTCCAAACACCAAAGATTCTCTCAATTACTGATCCCAAACTAGAGTGCTTGCGGTTAAACAACTTTCTACTATTAAATGGTGGTCCTCCTCTATTAAACTGATCGAAGTGGTATCTAGTTATACGATGAGACTCTAAATAACCACTTCTCATTCGGTAACCTGAGTCGACTAAGTAGTACTTTTCAAGAGGAGGCTGAGGAAAATAAGCTTATTGTGTGGCATAATATGTCAGAACTTTTATGTCATGAGCAATTTTTCACTTGCTGCCCAAATGTAACTTCATGCGAAAACACATTATATTGGACTGAATCTGTGTCCTGGTTAACCGAAATCTTAAACCACTACATGGTAATCCATACCAATAGCCGGTCAGTTGTATATGTGACCGAGACTGATGATCATTTGAGAACCTTATGCAAAATCTGACTCAATTAATTGAAAATAACCACAATTGTCAATCTCCATTTCTTAATGTTCTTACAATTGTCGTAAATTTTGTTTTTCACATAATCTTTTAATATTTTTAGCTGAGATATAAACTCATGCTCGAATATGTCTATCCTAATAGATTCATATATTCAATTTTGACATTGACAAAATACTGGCTATTAATGTATTTTCTCTATTTAATTTAATTTGAAAAAAAAATCTCATCATAATTAATAAATATAATGATTGTCTTCTTTGGAAATTTTACTTTCCAAAATTTTTTACTTATAAGTAATCTTTGAATATTATCAAAGATTATTATTTTTTTCATATCAAATTTCAACAAAAATTAGTATTGTTCAAGTCCAAAAGATATATGTGCATTAATTTATATTTTCAAATTTTTATAGATAAATACATTCACCAAAAATTAGTATTGTTCAAATCCAATAGATACACGTGCATTAATTGATAGTTTAATTTTTTGTTATAAACAAAAAAAAAATCAATTTATATTCTTTAGTTAATTATTTTCAATATATATATAAGAAATTGGTTGCAAATTTTGATATTTTTTTATTATGTAGTTTTGTTTTTAACAAATGGTTAACGTGTAATAACATCTAAAAGCATGTGTATACCTATGTCATTATCTTAAAATTATAAAGATAATATGTCACCGAGATATGAAATTAAATGAAAATTTAATTTTTTTTTTAAAAGTAAATATATTACATAAAACGCCAGCCTATTATTGCTATATTACACCAGTCTCCATATATTAGCTTGACCATCAACAGCCCAAACTCAACATCCATTTTTCAAGGGAAAAAAACAATAATAAGAATTAGTTTAAACTAAGGGTATAAAACATGAAGTTCACAGGAATAGTATGCATCGCATTTGCGATAATTCTTGTGTCGTCTTTGGCTCCAACCAAAGCAGTTGTGGAAGAGGAGAAAGTGGCATGCGACCCGAAAGAACTTAAACCATGCATACCAGCAGCAAAAACTGGAAGTCAACCATCAAAAGAATGTTGTGGGAAACTGAAAAAACAACAGTCATGCCTTTGTGATTACATAAAAGATCCAAAATTTTCTAAGTATATTTCACCCAAAAAAGCTCACAAGGTGTTAGCGGCTTGTGGTATATCTTATCCTACTTGTTCAAGTTTCAAATATTTATAAAATAATTATTAAATTTTATTATTATCAAAATTGTATCTTACAATCTTGTTCATTGCGTCATGGTATAACAATTTTTCCTTATATATATCATATTCAAATAACTTGTAAATGTGTTTTTATTTCAATAAAAAACGTAAAGCTCAACAAAGAGAATAAGAACCGGTCCAAGAGAAAATACCGGAAAAGAAGCAAACTCCTAAAGATACTAGACCATGAATACTACAACGAATCACAAGTAAAGAGAAAACAGGGAAAGAAACAATGAGTAATGAAAAAGCTGGCTGGTTCTTGTTCTCCTCTCTTCGCCTTCTTTAGTTGGAAGGAGGGAAGAAAATGGCGTCCGAAGTTCTCGTGGAACAGAAAGAATTCTCCACCTCCAAATCAACCTTAAATGCCGCTTGCAAAACCTGTGGGAACAAAGCGTTCCAAACAGATCTCCTCCTTGCCAAATGGGTGAAAATTGGACTACAAACCCACAACCAAAAATATCGAAACTTTTAATTTCTTTCATTCGAACAAAAAAACAAGGAGAAAGCAGTAAAAACAAATAGAATTCTTACTCAGGAGTAGTCACAATGGAGAATCAAGACATGCCCTCATGATCAGTAATCTTTGAAACCAAAAAGAACCTTGAACAATGAAAAGAGAACCAGCCTGGATACAAGTCTCAAGAACTCTCTTACCGTAGCACCAAACACCTAGACTCTACCACTCCGAGCAATAATGTAAGTCATTTGAAGAGCTGAGTTAAGAAAAACCAGGCGAACACATGGAATGTGCATTAATCCGAACAAGATCAGCTCCAAAGCCAACCTCCCCAATGCAAAAATTAATAAATTAAAATCTATATTTGTATTTATAAATATGTTTGGTTAATAATATTAATAAAAAGTCAAGAATGCCAAAAAAAAAAACCAAACAACATAAAAGGTGCAACATCTTAAGCTTTCACCATCTTAAGCATTCACCATCTTGAAACCAACAGCTACAATTCGGCAAATTTGCAAAACCAAAAGAGCAAACAGAAGACATAAAATTGAGATCTTGAGAATGTATACCAAAATCAAAATCACACAACTGAACCATTGTTGAAATGTAAATGATGTACACACATAAACCTCAAGCCAAAATCAAAATCACACTACTGAACCATTTGACAAATTTTCAAAACCAAAAGGGCACACAATCCTAACAAGACAAAAATCACATACCTTTTAAAATGGAAGTATAGTTCCTTTGTCCATCTCTATAGTGATTGAATCACACAAATTTTTCATAAATTTATCACTAGCCAATATGTATGGAACATGATTCTCATCACCATAATGTTCATAAGAATCAACAGTTTTCCCATGGTGAAAGTTACTATCCTCCTGCTGTGAATCCTGGATAAAGTTATGGAGAGCCATTGTTAATGTCACAATCTTGATCTATTTTTTCAGTTCGTACTTAAGATGTTTCCTATCTAGGTTCTCCATTTAGCCTTCCAAACACTAAAGGTTTTCTCACAATTACTGATCTCAAAGTAAAGTGCTTGCGGTTAAACAACTTTCTACTATTAATTGGTGGTCTTCCTCTATTAAACTGATCTAAGTGGTATCTAGTTCTACGATGAGGCTCTAAATAACCACTTCTGGTTGGGTAACTTGAATCAACTAAGTAGTACTTTCCAAAAGGAGGCTGGGGAAAAGAAACTTATTGTGTGGCATAATATGTTAGAACTTTTGTGTCATTAGCCATTTTTCACTTACTGCCCAAATGTGACTTGACATGACACAGTTTTTGGGCACAGACTGTGTCCCAGTTAAGCCAAATCTTAAACCACTACGCGGTAATCCATACCAATAGCTGGTCAGTTGTATATGTGGCCGAGACTGATCATTTGAGAACCGTATGCAAAATCTGATGCAATTGTCAATCTCCATTAATTAATGTTTTTCCAATTGTCATAATTTTTTTTTACATAATATTCTATTTTATTAGCTGAGATATAAACTCATGCTTGAATATGTTTATCCTTTTATAGGTTTCATATTCAATTTTACATTGGAAAAATACTGGCTACTGATGTCTTTTCTCTATTTAATTTAATTTGAAAAAAATCTCATCATAATTAATAAGTACATTAATTTTCTTCTTTGTTTGTTTTACTTTCCAAACAATTTTATTTATAAGTAATCTTTGAACATTATCAAAGATTATTATTTTTTTATTTTAAATTTCTTTAAAATTAGTATTATTCAAATCCAATATATACATGCGCATTAATTGATGTTTAATTTTTGTATAGATAAATACATTTCAATTTATATTCTTCAGTTAATTATTTTCAATATATATATGAAATTTATGAAATTAAATCTTACCTGGAAATATCAGACTATGCTAACTCTGGATAAGACTTTGGGTTCGGGTTCGGTTCGGTTTATTCGGGTTTCAGTTTTTACGTATGTGTAGGACTTCAGGTTTAAGTTGGGTTTGGATCGTTTTTTTAGGTTATGGTTTTTGAGTTTAGACATATGAAAGCCGTTTGGGTTTTAAAATTTATAAATCAAGTTCGGGTTCGGATTTCAGGTTCGGTTAAAAGGCCCAGGCCTAGCTGTAAATTAGTTTAGTTTCCCGTATTTGTTCATTGCATAACCCAAATATTTAATTCATTCTCGCCTTATTTTTGACCAAGCAAAATTTTTTATCTCTTAGAATTTAGACTTGTGCTCTTTTTATTACAGTGAGAAACCATTTTACGCTTGTTCTTTGAGAGAATCGTAATTTCAGGACAGCCATGGGAGAGACAACCAACAACAACGAGTACTACGCTTAACTGATGGCAATACTTCAAGCTATTCATACCAGGCTTGAACGACTGGAGCAATGTTACACCAAAGGTGAGACTTCCAACACTAATAGTACTGCCGGTAGCCAAAGAGCTCAACAGCCGAATCAACAACGTCAATAACAGGACAACAATCAGGACAGTCAACAGCCGAGAGACCTCAGGAAAGTATTTTCTCCACATCAAAGAATTAAATCACTACTGCCATATTCATATAGTCCTTTATACCATTAGAAGTACTCTTTACCTCTTTATGAGGATGATACAATGTTGTTTTCCTGGATAAAGAAACTGATCTTAGAAAGTTCGAGGTTTTTTCTTGTTCCTCTTATGTCTAGTAGGAAAGGAAGTTATTGACGTTCGCTTTATCCGATTGAATAGTGATCTTTCAGGCTCTAGTAGTCTTGATTTCTATTTTATAAACACTATTCTCCTCCAATTTGCTTGGTGCAGTGTTGAGTTCCGGTTTTTAGTGTTAAAAGAGATTCTGCTTGATGCGGCAACTCTGCTCCAATTCGTTTCTCGTTCAGCAATCAGTGATGCTGACTATTTGGCCTCGATGGCCCCTGAGGTGTGGATGCCTCTTGATGAATATGTCTTGAGCTGTTAAGATATTAAGGAAGTTTCCCTTTCCAAGGGTCGTCTTATGAAGGTTTTATTAGGTTTTTTTTCTTTTCGCATCTATCTTTAATTCTATAGCTTGTTATTTTTTCTTTTGTCAACGGCTTAATCAGTCTATCGATCAACGCTTCAATTGTTTCGGTTTTTTGTGGCTTTATTGCATATTCCACTACTGGAAAATAACACTTTCAAACTTAATGAAAATTTTTAAGCAAAAGAAAATAAAAGTAGAAACAAGACACGTATGACACCAAACCTGAAAAACAATATCCCAACTCCCAACAATATGAAAATAATTTTAAAATAAAACAATGATAAAATTAAAGGTAAACATATAATATCACATTAAAATCATAGTTTATATCACATCACATACCCTTATAAATCATAGTTTACTTTCATTATTTTAGATCAAACCCATCATACGTATTTGTAGCCATTCTCCTACAAATCATATAATCAGTACACAAGGTATAATCAGATTAGGGTTTCTAATCGATGTAAAAAACGACTCCATAACATCTCAGTTAAACAAACAAACAAAATTTGACCCCTAATCTAAATAAGACTCAGAGATTTTATCCCGCATATTAATCAAATCTGGGTGAAATTTGTAAAAGTTGAAAGAGAGCAACTAGGGATTTTTCAACACATACCTTTTGGCAAGGAAGATCGAAGATTGAAAAAACATGCTTTACTTTGGAGATAATGTGAAGACAGTACCAAATGACAAAGAGATTTCCCAGTTAAATAATAGTAATTAATCATAAATAGTATTATTTATTTATTTATTACTATGCATTATGATTCCCAGTTAAGTTTCTGTACTATTGCTTAGTGTGAAGATGGCGCCGAGCAACAAACAAATTTTCCAAAATGTGGTTGGGCGTCTCTCATTGGCCTTTATGGATTACCGACCCAATCAAAAATTATATAGATTTTGATTGGTTCAATTTTGTAGTTCAAATAAACAATAATACATTTTAGAGACAATAAGGCTAATATACCTATTGAAGAATATAATACAGAAACTATCCTAACCAATTAAATACCCTGAAAATAGTAAGTAATAGGTTAAGAAGGTTACGAAAGTAACCCTATTGCGTATGTTTAAAATATCTGGCATAATCTTAGTTACTTCATTATGGTAGAAAGTAATTATTTAGCTTTTTTATTTTTACTTCTTCATCCATTTGTATGGATCTTGGAATCCGGATTCAAGGTTTGGTTTCTGGTCATGAAAATAAGGGGATGCTTGGCAATAGACTTTTAAAGCTATAAAAACATATAACAGTCTTCACAGATTTTAAGGTTATAAAACCATATAAAAACATAATCACTTTAAGGAGGTTACGAAAGTAACCCTATTATGTATGTTTAAAATATATGGCACAATCTTAATTACTTCATTATGGTCGAAAGTGATTATTTAGCTTTTTTCTTTTTACTTCTTCATCCATTTGTATGGATATTGGAATCCAGATCTAAGGGTCTGTTTCTGGTCATGAAAATAAGGGGATGTTTGGCAATAGACTTTTAAGGCTATAAAAACATATAACAGTCTTCATAGATTTATTTTTACCAAACATATTTTTATTACTTTATTATGTTTTAAAGTTTTAAAAGCCACTATTTTATTTTTTACTCTTAATTTGCAGTTTTTTTTAAACGCCCTCCAATGAGTGTCTTTAAAATATAAAATATAACACTTTTTCTCTTTTTTCTTCTACATAATCATTTAAAATCTTTTTCAAATTTACATATATTTTATTATTAAAAAAATTTGATGGATTAATTGTTATTTTTTTCTTCTTTTTTTGAGATCCAGTTTCAAAATATTTTATAAAATCTCAAATTTCTTATATAAAAAAAATAACTCTTAAGTTTATAATTATTCGAGCAGTCTTTTACTAATATTTAAAATTACAATATAGTATTTACACCCAAATTTTTTAAATCCAAATGTTTACAGTAAAAGTCTATGATAAAAGTCATTACCAAGCAGCCCCTAGGTCTCCTGGTCAAACAAAACTCGGATCTTGTTTTGGTAACAAGCAAGAGAAATCCGGTTTCAACACTGCAGATTGCTGGAGGAGCTCTAAGCTTTCAAGAATGTTAGTAGATGGATTATCTTCCTCCTCCACTGCCACACCTGTCCAATTATCCAAGATCTGGATCGAGAAGTTAGATCGATGACGGCTGGGCCAAAATTCAAGGTGAGTTAACAAAATATTTATCTAACATGTTATATATCAATTTTATTAACTGATTTCTACAAAATCATATCAGATAAATAAAATAATTACCTAACAATGCGCTACTATATAACCATCTGTGGAAATGCGTTAAAAAAATATTTATCTATCTAATATCTACAAAATTATACATATAATAAAATAATTACCAAACAGTATGCTATATACCGTTTGTGGAGGTGCATTAACAAAAAAAATTGTCTATATAGCATCTCTTATATCTGTTAGTAGACATGTATTTATTTATTTATTTCATGTATTTATTAATAACATGTTATGTATCCATCTTATTAATCGATATCCACAAAATTATATTAGATAATAAAATGATTACCTAACAATACACTATGTAACCAACCATCAGAAGTAGAGAGAAAAAGCCAGAAACGTATTAAAAATTAAATAGTAAATGTATATTCAGGAAATATTGCGTTTTTCTGGGTATATAGGTTTTATTAATCCCAATTAATGGTAGAAATCTTTTTTTTAAAAAAAGCTCTGAAATAATTTTTTTAAAAAACTCTTTAAAATATTACAAAACTGTTAAATATTTAAAGTACTATCAACAAATTTCATAGTACTATCTAATAGCATTAATTGCTCATGATCAACTTTAATGATTGTATCACATAGCAATAAATGTGAAGGTAATTTTAAAATAAATAAAACTAGTAATTAACTCGCGCTTGTGCGTAACGAGGAAATCTTTTGTATTTTTTATAATTAGGTTTGAAAAAATTTGATTTGATTTGCTTTTACTTTTTATAATTAAAATTTATTACATAGGATGATGATATAATATCAGTGGATTATAAGTTTATTTATTAATGTCTGCATGTTAATTTTATGAGTTGCGTTTTTGATCATCTTGCGTAGGCGTGGGCATTAGATTATTCGATTTGGTTCAGTTAATGTTATTCTTTCTTCCGCGAAGAAGAAAGTTACTATTGTAATTGTCAATTAAATTCTACTGTAAATTAGTTTATGATTCTAAAGAATTATTTTGTTAGTTATATTTTTTATTTTTTCAATTTTATTTTTTAATATTGCAGAGATTTTAAATTTTAAACAATGATAGTTAATAATAATTTGTTTAGTTAGTAAAAGAAAGTTTCATTTTTTTATTAAGGTTTTGGGTTATAAACAATATATAAAACAAAAAAAATACATTTTTATATAATAATATATTTAGGAGTAATATCTTTTTCCTAGAATTTTGGTAACTAATATTTTGTTTTGAGTTATTGTTATATATTAGTATTTTGGTAACTAAGATAGTTACGGAAAATAATTTGGGATTATTAATAATAAATCAATATTATTGTAAAGATAAACCTAAACTTATAATCAAACCAATTTCAATGGCATACATTGTAAATAATATGTTTTTTAAGGTATTCTTTGAAGTAGACTTCTCAAATAAAATTATAGAGAATAACAAAAGTAAATTATCATTTTTGTCTATAATATGGATTTAAATTAGAGAATGCCCTAAAATAAACTAATTTGAAGTGTTTATGACCAAAATTTTTTTGGGAGGAAAATCTGACCTAAATGTTTTATTAAAAAAAATCAAAAGACTACTTTACCCTCATTTTAATTAAATTTATATTCGACGACTTTACTTTGTCAAAAATCTTGACTATGACAAAACTGGACGAAAACAACACTATTGCCTATTGTCACTGGCCAGAGTCGAAGTTGGAGTTTGTCGGTAAGATTAATGATCGAGAAATCTCGTTTCTTTTAATCATCAGAATCATTATTGGAGATTGTCAGAATTATCATTACAGACTTGATAATCCGTATTCTCAGTCTCTTCCTCTTTCTCTTTGTACTTTTCTCTTTTCAAAATCCATAAATTATGATTAAAGATTTTGATGAATTATTTGACGGAAGTGAAATGATACACGACATTGTTGATGTCGATGGAGGTTAAATTTGATGTACGAGCAGCTTCTAGCAGCTTATGGTTACGACTCATTCAAGAATCATCTTTTGTTTCCATAGCCTTCTTAGTGGAAGCTTCAGGTAAATTCTGTCTTCTTCTTTGTGTGTATGTTTGATTTTAAATTCTGCTATTTTTAGAGTTTGTGTTGTGTGTATTAGTTTTTAAACAAAAGTGCTGATAACTTTATGTAACAGCAAATCAGGCCGCGATCACATCTCTGTGGAATGGAATTTAGAGACTTTCTTGAATCTTCTGAGGTGTATATAAGAATTGAGCCATTGACATTACGTCCAGTAGTTTTTTTTGCCTCTTTTCTCTTGTAAACCAGATTCTGAGGATTGGTGCGTAAATCATTCTGGAGCACTTATAATTGATTACATGTTGAACGTAATCATTTTAGACAGTCTTCATGGCCTAAAATTGTATTGACTTGGAGTTTGCCTTTGTTGCAGAAACACTGATGGATATGCAGAAAGTGTTTTGTTTGGGTAGTTAAGTTTTTTCATTTGTATACTCTTGTTGGTATTCTAAGAAAGACTTAGGAAACGATTAGTGATATTTATGAAAGTCTTACTAAAATTAATTTTTTATTATAAACCGATGTGGATTGTCATCACTATTCGGTTCGGTCCGGATTAGTCCTTAACCGTTCCGTCATATTTCCTATTTATAATAGGAAAAGAAAAACTGTATTTTCCTTTTCCCGTTAGGAAAAGGAAGTTTCCTTTTATCCTATGTATTCATCCTTATATAAAGAACACATGATTAATACAAACACACGAAATTCCTCATACTTTCTCTCTAATTTACAACACGTTATCAACATGATAGTTTCTAAAACTCTAAGCTAAAATCCTAAAAGTCCAACCAACAAAAAACTCAGCCGCCTCCATCAAATTGTCCAGAAACCCACGGAGGTTCTGTCAACCCACGGAGGTCCTAAGGTACAATCAAAAGGTGCAATCCTCTCTTCCTTCTTAAATCTGATCTGAGGCTCTAAGGTAAGTCAACTAAACCCTAAGAACCATAATCCCTAAATTTCATAAAAACCCTACAACCCTAATTCTAAATCATGATCACTTTGTTAAATTGTTTGATTGAATGATTAAACCCTAATCCTGAATCTTGATAGTTTTATTAAATTTTTTGAATGATTGATTGACATGATCATAATTCAGAACTATTTATTTTATGAAACTCTAATTTTGTAATCAATCTGAAAATCGAATTTGATTACATGGTCTAATAGAAACCGACTGTTAGGTTGATTAAAATTCATTGATTGTTTGATTGCTATAACTGATTGATTGTTTTAAGATTGAAATTGCATGATAAACTAATTGACATCACAAGTTCTGTTTAAAACCGAAATCTGATCATCATGAATAATTAGAATTCATATGCTAGGATTGCATCATAAACATATAGACCTCGAATGCTAGGAATGTCTTGTTTGATCATTAGATTTATTTTATTAGCATTAAAATTGGTAAACTTGATTTCAGATGTCGAAAATCAACAACTTGAATTTTTTTACCCTAAATCTCTCTGGAGATAATTACTTACAANTTACCCTAAATCTCTCTGGAGATAATTACTTACAATAAGCATTGGATACTAAGATCCTCCTAAAGTCAGAAGGACTAGGCGAATGTATC
>OVBI01002994.1:0-15338 GCA_900406495.1 Sisymbrium altissimum
TTCAAAAGATTTCTCCTTGAAGGAGGATTTATCGAAACCAGTTTTTAGAGATGATCCCAGCGAGCTGTTTTTCCTTGGAAAGGAGTTTAGGCAAGGATGAGCTTGTATCGTTGTGTTGATAGGATGTGTCTTGCTGCCTGATACAAGTTAGTAGACTGAACATTTATGTTCCCAGAATTGTATGGACCAGTGTGCTAAGGAGCGTTTTACTGGGTTTTATTCGATTGTAAGATCTCAGATCTTTTGCTGTAGGAGAGTAGAGTAGTTCAAAGTTTTTACTCACTTGTGTTTCCCTAGCGTTTTGAGATGCTTAGAAATGATGTAGAAGTTGTGATGCATTTAACGTTGATACTTTGTCAGCAGAGACTTGTCATGCCTTTATTAGACGAGAGTATGTTTGCGTTTAGCATAAGATGTTGATTATGTTGTGCCAGCGCTGCTTAGAAGCGTTTTGGCTGGGCTTACGATAGGTTAGTATTTCGGGAACTAAACTATGCGTTCATCTGGTTTTAGAGGCTGCACTATTTCGACTTATCTCCCTTTTTCGACTGTTTGAAACGCTTTATGATCTCGTCTAGTGGTATGCTAGATTATGTTTCTGAGATGTTGAAGACCAGTGTGCCAAGTTGGGCGCTTACCGGGTTAGCGAGTTTGCTATGAGGATTAAGGCAGTGCGAGTCTTTACTTGCTGGCATGCCCCTCCCAAAGTCAAACCTGAGAACATCGTTCAGGATATACCTTTCGGATGTTAGGTTAGGATATACCTAACCCAATTTGTATAGCGCGCTGTTATATATCCGTGCACGGACGTTGCTGAACCTTACCTCCATATAGAAGGTTGGTCGGGGATGATTTTAATGAGTGTGGAGGCCATTGACAATGAATACCACTTGAAACAAGCATTAGCGGACTCCTAAATGAGGAAGGAGAAGATCTATACCTTGTTTCAAATCCAAGTGGGGACACTATTGTTCAACCATTCCAAATCCCAAAAATGGGAATCTCGAACTGGAATGAGTGCAATTTGGATCCAAACCGGAACTTCATGTCAAAAAATGATGAACAAGGACTTTTAATGAGCATGGAGGCTAATGACAATGAATTCAACTTGAAACAAGCATTAGGAGACTCCTAAATGACGGAGGAAAAGATATATACCTTGTATCAAATTCAATTACGGACACCATTGATCAATAATCCCTAAAACCAAAAAGGGAATCTTGAACTAGAATGCGTCCCATTTGTATCCCAAATGGAATTTCATATCCCCAATGCTTAAAAAAGACTTATAATGAGAATGGAGCCAATGACAAAGAATATTACTTGAACCAAGCATTAGGGTACTTCCAATGTGGTAGGAGAAGATATTTACTTCGTTCTCATTCAATTGGGCAAACCATTTGTCAACCATCCCAAAGACGTAAAACGGGAGTCTAGAACTGTAATGAGTTCCATTTGGATCCAAAATGGAACTTCATATCCCAAAATGTTAAAAAGATATTTGGAGGCCAATGACAATAAATACCACTTGAAACAAGCATTAGGGGACTCCTAAATGATAAGGAGAAGATCTATACATTGTTTCTCATTCAAATGGGGAAACCATATCAACCAACCCAAATCCCGAAAATAGGAATCTCGAGCTTGAATGAGTTCTATTTGGAACCAAAATGGAATTTCGTGTCCCAAAATGCATAACAAAGAGTTTTATTGAGTATGGACCCCAATGACAATGAATACCACTTGAAACAAGCATTAGGAGACTCCTAAATGAGGAAGGAGAAGATCTATATCTTGTTTAACATTCAATTGGGGACACCATTTATCAACCATCCCGAAAATCAAAAACAGGAGTCTAGAACTGGAATGAGTCCTATTTTGATGCAAAAGGGAACTTGATATCCACAAATGTTTAACAGGGAATTTTAGTGGGTATAGAGGCCAATGACAATTAATACCACTAGAAACAAGCATTAGGGGACTCCTAAATGAGGAAGGAGAAGATCTATACCTTGTTTAACAGTCAAGTGGCACACCATTGTTCACACATCCAAAATCCCAAAAATGAGAAACTCGAACTCGAATGAGTCTCTTTTGGATCCAAAAGGGAAATTTATGTCCGCAAATGATTAAAAGGGACTTTTAATGAGTATGGAGACCAATGACAATGAATACCACTTGAAACAATCATTAGGGGATTCCTAAATGAGGAAGGAGAAGATCTATACCATGTTTTTCATTCAATTGGGGACACCATTGATCAACCATCCCAAATTCCAAAAACCAGTATTTCGAACTGGAATAAGTCCAATTTGGATCCAAAAGAGAACTTTATGTCTTCCAATGCTTAATATGGAGGCCAATGACAACGAATACCACTTGAAACAAGCATTACGATGCTCCTAAATATGGAAGGAGAAGATCGATGGACACCATTGATCAACCATCCCAAATCCCAAAAACAGTGATCTCGAACTGGAATGAGTCCCATTTGGATCCAAAAGGGAATTTCATGTCCCCAGATGTTTAATAGACACTTTTAATGTGTATGGAGGCCAATGATAATGAATACCATTTGAAGTAAACATTAGATGACTCTTACATGAGGAAAGAGAAGCTCTATGCCTTGTTTTTCATTCAATTGGGGACACCATTGATTAACCATCTGTAATCCCATAATTAAGAATCTTGAACTGGAGTGAGTCCCATTTGGATCCACAAGGGAACTTTATGTCCCCAAATACTTAAAAGGGAGTTTTAATGAGTATGGAGGCCAATGACAATGAATACCACTTAAAATAAGCATTGGGAGACTCCTAAATCAGGATGGAGAAGATATATACCTTGTTTCTCATTCAATTGGAGACACCATTTATCAACCATCCCAAAGACAAAAAACGAGAATCTCGAACTGGAATGAGTCCCATTTGGATCCAAAAGGAAACTTTATGTCCGCAAATGCTTAGAATACACTTTTAATGAGTATGGAGGCCAATGACAATGAATACCTCTTGAAACAAGCATTAGCAAACTCCTAGATGAGGAAGGACAAGATCTATACCTTTTTTCTCATTCAAGTGGGGACACTGTTGATCAACCATCCCAAATCTCAAAAACGCGAATCTCGAACTGGAATGAGGTCAATTTGGATCCAAAACGGAACTTCATGTCCAAAAATGCTGAACAAGGACTTTTAATGAACGTGGAGGGCAATGACAGTGAATACCACTTGGAACAAGGATTAGGAGACTCCTAAATGGTGAAGGAGAAGATATATACATTGTTTCACATTCAATTACGGACACCATTGATCAACCATACCAAAAACAAAAAACGGGAATCTAGAACTAAAATGTGTCCTATTAGGATCCAAAGGGGAACTTCATATCTCCAAATGCGTATAAGAGACTTATATTGAGTATAGAGGCCAATGACAATGAATACCATTTGAAGCAAACATTAGGGTACTCCTAAATGTGGAAGGAGAAGATTTATCCTTTGTTTCTCATTCAATTGGGGACACCATTTGTCAACCATCCCAAAGAACAAAAACAGGAGTCTAGAACTAGAAGGAGTTCCATTTGGATCCAAAACGGAACATCATGTCCCAAAACGTTGAAACGGGATTTTTAATGCGTATGGAGGCCAATAACAATTTATACCACTTAAAACAGGAATGAGGGGACTTCTAAATGAGGAAGGACAAGATATATACCTTGATTCTCATTCAAGTGGGGACACCATTGGTCAACCATCCCAAACCCCAAAAGTGGGAATCTCGAACTGGAATGAGACCTATTTGCATCCAAAACGGAAATCCATGTCCAAAAATTCTTAACAGGGACTTTAAGGAAGTATGAAGCCCATTGACAATAAATACCACTTCAAACAAGGATTGGGGGACTCCTAAATGAGGAAGAAGAAGATCTATACCTTGTTTCTAATTCAAGTGGGGACACTATTGTTCAACCATTCCAAATCCCAAAAACGGGAATCTCGAACTGGAATGAGTCCAATTTGGCTCAAAAATGGAACTTTATGTCCAAAAATGCTGAAAAATGACTTTTAATGAGCATGCAGGCTAATGATAATGAATTCCACTTGAAACAAGCATTAGGAGAGTCCTAAATGACGAACAAAAACGGTAAATACCATGTTTCACATTCAATTAGGGACACCATTGATCAACCATCTCTAAAACAAAAAAAAACTGGAATCTTGAAATAGAATGCATCCCATTTGGATTCCAAATGGAATTCCATATCCCCAAATGCTTAAGAGAGTATCACTTGAAGCAAGCACTTGGGTACTCCTAATGTGGTTGGAGAAGATATATACTTCGTTTCTCATTCAATTGGGAGAACCATTTGTCAACCATCCCAAAGACGTAAAACAGGAGTGTAGAACTGTAATGAGTTCCATTTGGATCCAAAATGGAACTTCATGTCCCAAATTGTTAAAAAGCGATTTGGAGGCCAATGGCAATGAATACCACTTGAAACAAGCATTAGGGGACTCCTAAATAATGAAGAAGAAGATCTATACATTGTTTCTCATTCAAATGGGGACACAATTGATCAACCATCCCAAATCCCAAAAAAGGGAATTTCGAACTTCAATGAGTCCCATTTGGAACCAAAACGGAAATTCATGTCGCAAAATGCTGAACAGATACTTTTACTGAGTATAGAGGCCAATGACAATGAATACCACTTGAAACAAGCATTAGGAGACTCCTAAATGAGGAAGGAGAAGATTTGTATCTTATTTAACATTCAATTGGGGACACCATTTATCAACCATCCCGAAAACCAAAAACGGGAGTTTAGAACTGGAATGAGTCTTATTTGGAACAAAAAAGGAATTTCATGTCCTCAAATGCTTAAAAGACACTTTTAATAAGTATGGAGGCCAATGACCATGAATACCATTTCATGGAAGAATTAGACGACTCCTAACTGAGGAAGGAGAAGGTCAATACCTTGTTTTTTTATTCAATCAGGGACACCCTTGACCAACCATCTCAAATCCAAAAAACAAGAATCTAGAACTGGAATGAGTCCCATTTGGATCCATAAGGGAACTTCATGCCCCTAAATGCTTGAAAGGGAGTTATAACAAGTATGTAGGCCAATGACAATGAATACCACATGAAACAAGCATTAGGGGATTCCTAAATTAGGAAGGAGAAGATCTATATCTTGTTTGACATTCAATTGGGAACACCATTTATCAACCACCCCAATAACCAAAAACGGGACTGTACAACTGGAATGAATCCAATTTGGATCAAAATGGGAACTTCATGTCCTCAAATGTTCAGAAGGGAATGTTAATTAGTAACGAGGCCAATGACAATGAATACCGTTTGAAACAAGCATTACAGGACTCCTAAATGAGGAAGGAAAAGATCAATACCTTGGTTCACATTCAAGTGGAGACACCAACGATCAACCATCCCAAATCCCAAAAATAGGAATCTCGAACTGGAATGAGTCCCTTTTGGATCCAAAAGGGAACTTCATGTCCCCAAATGATTAAAATGGACTTTTAATGAGTATGGAGACCAATGACAATGAATACCACTTGAAACAATCGGTAGGGGACTCCTAAATGAGGAAGAAGAAAATCTATACCTTGTTTTTCATTCAATTGGGGACACCATTGATCAACCATCCCAAATCCCAAAAACCAGAATTTTGAATTTGAATAAGTCCTATTTGGATCCCAAAGAAAACTTCATGTCCTCTGATGCTTAAAACGGACTATTAATGAGTATGAAGGCCAATGACAATGAATTTGAAACATGCATTAAGGGAATCCTAAATGTGGAAAGTGAAGATCGATACATTGTTTAACATTCAATTGGGGACACCATTGATCAACCATCCCAAATCCCAAAGAACGGGTATCTCGAACTGGAATCAGTCCCATTCGGATCGAAAAGGGAACTTCATGTCCCCAAATTCTTAAAAGACACTTTTAATGAGTATGTATGCCAATGACAATGAATACCATTTGATGTAACCGTTATAGGACTCCTAAATGAGGAAGGAGAAGGTCTACACCTTGTTTTTCATTCGATTGGGGACATCATTGATCAACCATCTCAAATTCAAAAAACAAGAATATAGAACTGGAATGAGTCCCATTTGGATCCAAAAAGGAACTTCATGTCCCCAAATGCTTAAAAGGGAGTTATAATGAGCCTGGATGCCAATGACAATGAATACTACTTGAACGAAGCATTAGGGGACTCCTAAATGAGGAAGGAGAAGATCTATATCTTGTTTTACATTCAATTGGGGACACCATTTATCAACCACCCCAATAACCAAAAACGGGAGTCTAAAACTGGAATGAGTCGTATTTGGATCCGAATGGGAACTTGATATCCTTAAATATTTATAAGGGAATTTTAATTAGTATCGAGGCCATATGACAATGAATACCATTTGAAACAAGCATTACATGACTCCTAAATGAGGAAATAGAAGATCTATACCTTGTTTCACATTCTAGTGGGGCCAGCATCCATCAACCATCCCAAATCCCAAAAACGAGTATCTCGAACTGGAATGAGTCCCTTTCGGATCCAAAAGGGAACTTCATGTCCCCAAATGATTAAATGGGACTTTTAATGAGTATGGAGACCAATGACAATGAATACCACTATAAACAATCTGTAGGGGACTCCTAAATGAGGAAGAAGAAAATTGATACCTTGTTTTTCATTCAATTGGGGACACCATTGATCAACCATCCCAAATCCCAAAAACCAGAATTTTGAAATTGAATAAGTCCTATTTGGATCCAAAAGAAAACCTCATGTCCTTAAAATGGACTATTAATGAATATGGAGGCCAATGACAATGAATTTGAGACAAGCATTAAGGGACTACTAAATGTGGAAGGAGAAAATCGATACCTTGTTTTACATTCAATTGGGGAAACCATTAATCAACCATCCCAAATCCCAAAAATGGATATCTGGAACTGGAATGAGTCCCATTAGGATCCAAAAGGGAACTTCGTGTCCCCGAATTCTTAAAAGACACTTTTAATGAGTATAGAGGCCAATGACAATGAATACCTTTTGATGTAATTGTTAGAGGACTCCTAAATGAGGAGAGAGAAGGTCTACACCTTGTTTTTCATTCAATTTGGGACACCATTGATTAACCATCTCAAATCCCAAAAACAAGAAAATAGAACTGGAATGCGTCCCATTTGGATCCAAAAAGGAACTTCATGTCCCCAAATGCTTAAAAGGGAGTTATAATGAGCCTGGATGCCAATGACAATGAAAATTACTTGAAACAAGCATTAGCGGACTCCTAAATGAGGAAGGAGAAGATCTATATCTTGTTTTACATTCAATTGGGGACACCATTTATCAACCACCCCAATAACCAAAAATGGGAGTGTAGAACTGGAATGAGTCTTATTTGTATCCAAATGGGAACTTCACGTCCTCAAATGTCTAGAAGGAAATTTTAATTAGTATCGACGCTAATCACAATGAATACCGTTTGAAACACGCATTACAAGACTCCTAAATGAGGAAGGAGGAGATCTATACCTTGTTTCATATTCTTGTGGGGACACCATCGATCAACCATCCTAAATCCCCAAAATAGGAATCTCGAACTAGAATGAGTCCCTTGTGGATCCAAATGGTAACTTCGTCTCCCCAAATGACTAAAAGGGAATTTTAATGAGTATGGAGACCAATGACAATAAATACCACTTCAAACGATCAGTAGGGGACTCCAAAATGAGGAAGAAGAAAACCTATACCTTGTTTTTCATTCAATTGGGGACACCATTGATCAACCATCCCAAATCCCAAAAACCAGAATTTTGAATTGGAATAAGTCCTATTTGGATCCAAAAGAAAACTTCATGTCCTCCAATGCTTAAAACGGACTATTAATGAGTATGGAGGCCAATGACAATGAATTTGAAACAAGAATTAAGGGACTCCTAACTGTGGAAGGAGAAGATCGATACCTTGTTTCACATTCAATTGGGGACACTATTAACCAACCATCCCAAATCCCATAAACGTATATCTCGAACTGGAATGAGTCCCATTTGGATCTAAAAGGGAAATTCATGTCCCCAAATTCTTAAAAGACACTTTTAATGAGTATTGAGGCCAATGACAATAAATACCATTTGATGTAACCGCTAGAGGGATCCTAACTGAGGAAAAGGTCTAGACCTTGTTTTTCATTCAATTGGAGACACCATTGATCAACCATCTCAAATCCCAAAAACAAGAATATAGAACTGGAACGAGTCCCATTTGGATTCAAAAGGGAACTTCATGTCCCCAAATGGTTAAAAAGGGTGTTATAATGAGTATGGATGCCAATGACAATGAATACTACTTGAAACAAGCATTAGGGGACTCCTACATGAGGAAGGAGATGATATATATCTTGTTTTACATTCAATTAGGGACACAATTTATCAACCACCCCAATAACCAAAAATGGGAGTCTAGAACTCGAATGTGTCCTATTTTCATCCAAATGGGAACTTCATGTCCTCAAATGTTTATAAGGGAATTTTAATTAGTATCGAGGCATATGACAATGAATACCGTTTGAAACAAGCATTACAGGATTCCTAAATGAGGAAGAAGAAAATCTATATCTTGTTTCACATTCAGGTGGAGACACCATCGATCAACGATCCCAAATCCCAAAAATAGGAATCTCGAACAGTAATGAGTCCCTTTTGGATCTAAAAGGGAACTTCATGTCTCCAAATGATTAAAATGGTCTTTTAATGAGTATGGAGACCAATGACAATGAATACCACTTGAAACAATCAGTAGGGAACTCCTAAATGAGAAAGGAGAAAATGTATACCTTGTTTTTCATTCAATTGGGGACACCATTGATCAACAATCCCAAAGCCCAAAAACCGGAATTTTGAATTGGAATAAGTCCTATTTGGATCCAAAAGAAAACTTCATGTCTTCTAATGATTAAAACGGACTCTTAATGAGTATGGAGGCCAATGACTATGAATTTGAAACAAACATTAAGGGACTCCTAAATGTGGAAGGAGAAGATCGATACCTAGTTCCACATTCAATTGGGGACACCATTGATCAACCATCCCAAATCCCAAAAAACGGGTATCTCGAACTGGAATGAGTCCAATTTGGATCTAAAAGGGAACTTCATGTCCCCAAATTTTTAAAAGACACTTTTAATGAGTATGGAGGCCGATGACAATGAATACCATTTGATGTAACCGTTAGAGGACTCCTAAATGAGGAAGGACAAGGTCTACACAAGGTCTACACCTTGTTTTTCATTCAATTGGGGACACCATTAATCAACCATCTCAAATCCCAAAAACAAGAATATAGAACTGGAATGAGTCCCATTTGGATTCAAAAGGGAACTTCATGTCCCCAAATGCTTGACAGGGAGTTATAATGAGTATGGATGCCAATAACAATGAATTCTACTTGAAACAAGCATTAGGGGACTCCTAAAGGAGGAAGGAGAAGATCTATATCTTGTTTTACATTCAATTGGGGATACCATTAATCAACCACCCCAATAACCAAAAACGGAAGTCTAGAACTGGAATGAGTCCTATTTGGATCCAAATGGGAACTTCATGTCCTCATATGTTTAGATGGGAATTTGAATTAGTATCGAGGCCAATGACAATGAATATCGTTTGAAACAAGCATTACAGGACTCCTAAATGAGGAAGGAGAAGATCTATACCTTGTTTCACATTCAAGTGGGGACACCATCGATCAACCATCCCGAATCCCAAAAATAGGAATCTCGAACTGGAATGAGTCCCTTTTGGATCCGAAAGGGAACTTCATGTCTCCAAATGTTTAAAAGGGACTTTTAGTGAGTATGGAGACCAATGACAATGAATACCACTTGAAACAATCAGTAGGTGACTCCTAAATTACGAATGAGAAAATCTATACCTTGTTTTGCATTCAATTGGGGACACTACTGAATAACAATCCCAGATCCCAAAAACCAGAATTTTGAATTGGAATAAGTTTTATTTGGATCCAAAAGAAAACTTCATGTCCTCTAATGCTTAAAACGGACTATTAATGAGTATGGACGCCAATGACAATGAATTTGAAACAAGCATTAAGGGACTACTAAATGTGGAAGGAGAAGATCGATACCTTGTTTCACATTCAATTGGGAACACCATTGATCAACCATCCCAAATCCCAAAAACGGGTATCTCGAACTGGAATGAGTCCCATTAGAATCCAAAAGGGAACTTCGTGACCCCAAATTCTTAAAAGACACTTCTAACGAGTATGGAGGCCAATGAGAAGGAATACCATTTGATGTAACCGCTAGAGGGCTCCTAAATGAGGAAGGAGAAGGTATAGACCTTGTGTTTCATTCAACGGGGGACACCATTGATCAACCATCTCAAATCCCAAAAACAAGAATATAGAAGTGGAATGAGTCCCATTTGGATTCAAAGGCAACTTCATGTCCCCAAATGCTTAAAAGGGTGGTATAATGAATACTACTTGAAACAAGCATTAGGGGACTCCTAAATGAGGAAGGAGATGATCTATATCTTGTTTTACATTCAATTGGGGACACCATTTATCAACCACCCCAATAACCAAAAATGGGAGTCTAGAACTCGAATTTGTCCTATTTTCATCCAAATGGGAACTTCATGTCCTCAAATGTTTATAAGGGAATTAGTATCGAGGCATATGACAATGAATACCATTTGAAACAAGCATTACAGGACTCCTAAATGAGGAAGGAGAAGATCTATACCTTGTTTCACATTCAAGTGGGGACACCATCGATCAACCATCCCAAATCCCAAAAATAGGAAGCTCGAACTGGAATGAGTCCATTTTGGATCCAAAGGAGAAATTCATGTCCCCAAATGATTAAAAGGGACTTTTAATGAGTATGGAGACCAATGACAATCAATACCACTTGAAACAATCAGTAGGGGGCTCCTAAATGAGGAAGGAGAAGGTCTACACATTGTTTTTCATTTCATTGGGGACACCGTTAATCAACCATCTCAAATCCGAAAAACAAGAATATTGAACTGGAATTAGTCACATTTAGATTCAAAAGGGAACTTCTTGTCCCCAAATGCTTAAAAGGGGGTTATAATGAGTATGGATGCCAATGACAATGAATACTACTTGAAACAAGGATTAGGAGACTCTTAAATGAGGAAGGAGAAGATCTACATCTTGTTTTACATTCAATTGGGGACACCATTTATCAACCACCCCAATAACCAAAAACGGGAGTCTAGAACTGGAATGACTCTTATTTGGATCCAAATGGGAACTTCATGTCCTCATATGTTTAGATGGGAATTTTAATTAGTATCAAGGCCAATGACACCGAATATCGTTTGAAACAAGCATTACAGGACTCCTAAATGAGGAAGGAGAAGATCTATACCTTGTTTCACATTCAAGTGGGGACACCATCGATCAACCATCCCGAATCCCAAAAATAGGAATCTCGAACTGGAATGAGTCCATTTTGTATCCGAAAGGGAACTTCATGTCTCCAAATGATTAAAAGGGACTTTTAGTGAGTATGGAGACCAATGACAACGAATACCACTTGAAACAATCAGTAGGTGAATCATAAATTACGAAGGAGAAAATCTATACCTTGTTTTTCATTCAATTGGGGACACTACTGATTAACAATCCCAAATCCCAAAAACCAGAATTTTGAATTGGAATAAGGCTTATTTGGATCCAAAAGAAAACTTCATGTCCTTTAATGCTTAAAACGGACTATTAATGAGTATGGACGCAACAATGAATTTGAAACAAGCATTAAGGGACTACTAAATGGGGAAGGAGAAGATCGATACCTTGTATCACATTCAATTGGGAACAACATTGATCAACCATCCCAAATCCCAAAAACGGGTATCTCGAACTGGAATGAGTCCCATTATGATCCAAAAGGGAACTTCGTGTCCCCGAATTCTTAAAAGACACTTTTAATGAGTATGGAGGCCAATGACAATGAATACCATTTGATGTAAACACTAGAGGGCTCCTAAATGAGGAAGGAGAAGGTCTAGACGTTGTTTTTCATTCAATTGGGGACACCATTGATCAACCATCTCAAATCCCAAAAACAAGAATATAGAACTGGAATGAGTCCCATTTGGATTCAAAAGGCAACTTCATGTCCCCAAATGCTTAAAAGGGTGTTATAATGAGTATGGATGCCAATGACAATGAATACCACTTGAAACAAGCATTAGGGGACTCCTAAATAAGGAAGGAGATGATCTATATACATTCAGTTGGGGACACCATTTATCAACCACCCCAATAACCAAAAATGGGAGTCTAGAACTCGAATGTGTCCTATTTTTACCAAATGGGAAGTTCATGTCCTCAAATGTTTATAAGGGAATTAGTATCGAGGCATATGACAATGAATACCATTTGAAACAAGCATTACAGGACTCCTAAATGAGGAAGGAGAAGATCTATACCTTGTTTCACATTCAAGTGGGGACACCATCGATCAACCATCCCAAATCCCAAAAATAGGAAGCTCGAACTGGAATGAGTCCATTTTGGATCCAAAGGAGAAATTCATGTCCCCAAATGATTAAAAGGGACTTTTAATGAGTATGGAGACCAATGACAATGAATACCACTTGAAACAATCAGTAGGGGGCTCCTAAATGAGGAAGGAGAAGGTCTACACATTGTTTATTCATTTCATTGGGGACACCATTAATCAACCATCTCAAATCTGAAAAACAAGAATATTGAACTGGAATGAGTCACATTTAGATTCAAAAGGGAACTTCTTATCCCCAAATGCATAAAAGGGAGTTATAATGAGTATGGATGCCAATGACAATGAATACTACTTGAAACAAGGATCAGGGGACTCTTAAATGAGGAATGAGAAGATCTACATCTTGTTTCACATTCAATTGGGGACACCATTTATCAACCACCCCAATAACCAAAAACGGTAGTCTAGAACTGGAGTGAGTCCTATTTGGATCCAAATGGAAACTTCATGTCCTCATATGTTTAGATGGGAATTTTAATTAGTATCAAGGCCAATGACAACGAATATCGTTTGAAACAAGCATTACAGGACTCCTAAATGAGGAAGGAGAAGATCTATACCTTGTTTCACATTCAAGTGGGGACACCATCGATCAACCATCCCGAATCCCAAAAATAGGAATCTTGAACTGGAATGAGTCCCTTTTGGATCCGAAAGGGAACTTCATGTCTCCAAATGATTAAAAGGGACTTTTAGTGAGTATGGAGACCAATGACAACGAATACCACTTGAAATAATCAGTAGGTGACACATAAATGACGAAGGAGAAACTCTATACCTTGTTTTTCATTCAATTGGGGACACTACTGATTAACAATCCCAAATCCCAAAAACTAGAATTTTAAATTGGAATAAGCCTTATTTGGATCCAAAAGAAAACTTCATGTCCTTTAATGCTTAAAACGGACTATTAATGAGTATGGACGCAACAATGAATTTGAAACAAGCATTAAGGGACTACTAAATGGGGAAGGAGAAGATCGATACCTTGTTTCACATTCAATTGGGAACACCATTGATCAACAATCCCAAATCCCAAAAACGGGTATCTCGAACTGGAATGAGTCCCATTAGGATCCAAAAGGGAATTTCTTGTCCCCAAATTCTTAAAAGACACTTTTAATGAGTATTGAGGCCAATGACAATGAATATCATTTAATGAAAACACTAGAGGGCTCCTAAATGAGGAAGGAGAAGGTCTAGACGTTGTTTTTCATTCAATTGGAGACACCATTGATCAACCATCTCAAATCCCAGAAACAAGAATATAGAACTGGAATGAGTCCCATTTGGATTCAAAAGGGAACTTCATGTCCCCAAATGCTTAAAAGGGTGTTATAATGAGTATGGATGCCAATGACAATGAATACTACTTGAAATAAGCATTAGGGGACTCCTAAATGAGGAAGGAGATGATCTATATCTTGTTTTACATTCAATTGGGGACACCATTTATCAACCACCCCAATAACCAAAAATGGGAGTCTAGAACTCGAATGTGTCCTATTTTCATCCAAATGGGAACTTCATGTCCTCAAATGTTTATAAGCGAATTAGTATCGAAGCATATGACAATGAATACCGTTTTAAACAAGCATTACAGGACTCCTAAATGAGGAAGGAGAAGATCTATACCTTGTTCACATGCAAGCGTGGACACCATCGATCAACCATCCCAAATCCCAAAAATAGGAAGCTCGAAAGGAATGAGTCCCTTTTGGATCCAAAAGGGAAATTCATGTCCCCAAATGATTACAAGGGACTTTTAATGAGTATGGAGACCAATGACAATGAATACCACTTGAAACAATCAGTAGGGGACTCCTAAATGAGGAAGGAGAAGGTCTACACATTGTTTTTTATTCCATTGGGGACACCATTAATCAACCATCTCAAATCCCAAAAACAAGAATATAGAACTGGAATGAGTCACATTTGGATTCAAAAGGGAACTTCTTGTCTGGAAATGCTTAAAAGGGAGTTATAATGAGTATGGATGCCAGTGACATTGAATACTACTTGAACCAAGCATTAAGGGACTCCTATATGAGGAAGGAGAAGATCTACATCTTGTTTTACAATCAAGTAGGGACACCATTTATCAACCACACAAATAACCAAAAATGGGAGTCTAGAACTCGAATTTGTCCTATTTTTATCCAAATGGGAACTTCATGTCCTCAAATGTTTATAATGGAATTTTAATTTGTATCGAGGCCAATGACAATTAATACAGTTTGAAACAAGCATTACAAGACTCCTAAATGAGGAAGGAGAAGATATATACCTTGTTTTATATTCATGCGGGGACACCATCAATCAACCATCCCGAATCCCAAAAATAGGAACCTCGAACTGGAATGAGTCCCTTTTGGATCCGGAAGGGAACTTCATGTCCCAGAATGATTAAAAGGGACTTTTCATGAGTATGGAGACCAAAGACAATGAATACCACTTGAAACAATCAGTAGATGACTCCTAAATTAGGAAGGAGAAAATCTATACCTTGTTTTTCATTCAATCGGGGACACTATTGCTTAACAATTCCAAATCCCAAAAACCACAATTTTGAATTGGAATAAGTCTTATTTGGATCCAAAAGAAAACTTCATGTCCTCTAATGCTTAAAACGGACTATTAGTGAGTATCGAGGCTAATGACAATGAATTTGAAACAAGCATTAAGGGACTCCTAAATGTGGAAGGA
>OVBI01002995.1:0-11061 GCA_900406495.1 Sisymbrium altissimum
TAAAATTAAATTCTTTTAATAATTAATTTTATTATAATAATATATATTTTTTATATTTTATATAGTATATAACATGGTTATATTGTTAATTTTTTGTTTAACCGCTGTTGCATCCGCTAGTCAACCAGTCATAATTCTCCCGCAAACGCATTAGTTTTTAACCGCAGTACCAGTCGTATGAATCGCTTAATAACGCTTAAAACCGCAACCGTCCGTTTCCGCAAACTTCCGCAAACGCAACCGCAACCGCTGCGGTTAAACCAGTCAAGCCCTAAGACGTTAACTTTCTTTTATTTTTGTATTCAATCGAAACAAACACAAAAGCAATACAATTAGGCTATATATAACATTTGCAGATACTTCGTAGAAACAATAAGGCTATGTTGATCCTAAGATTCTACTCGAGTGGATTGATTGTTTATTTCAGAGATCAGGTTTTTTTTTCGTGAATAAGATTAAAGACTGTGAATTCGCAATAGACAAATTACAACTAGTTGGATCGCTTATGAACGATTAGTATAGAAGACTGTGAATTCGCAATGGATAAATTACAACAAGTTGGGTCGCTTATGAACGATTAATATAGAAGGTGGGCTGAAGGCCAAGTACTTACATTAGTTAAGAAGGAAACACTTGATCAGTCTCAGGTCGGTTAGTTGGCGATTCGAGATTACATTAAATATTTAATTTTTTTTTTTAATATATAGTTTTAGCATATAAGCCTAAGTTAATATCTAAATAATGAACAGTGGGGTATATTTATATTAATCAACGGGCGGTGCCACCTCTTCAACCGGTTGTAACTACTATAATTGACCTCTTGATCCGGTTAACAAGCTTTAAGTTTCAAAGCCGTACATATTGAGTCTTAAGCCTACTAGAACTTCGCGATGGGTCAGGTCTGGGAGGAGTGCTAAATCTATCTCCAAAAGATTATATAGAAGATTAGCAGATATTTCGTGAAAACATTTTAGACCATATATCGTTATTTAACAACTTTATATATAAAGATAGACACATAATATTTTTTGAATATATTAAATTACTATAAATTCAATACGGTAAGTCACCTATTATTTTACTATTCCAACTTAAACACATTTAATTCTAAAATTTTCTATAAATATAGTAACCGAAAAAATAAATAAACTTTAGAGATATATATACCAAAATCAATTTTCTTAAATATATCCACATAAGTTTCATATATATAATAAGTTTCATATATATCAAAAATCAGAATATATAGGATATCAATCAAAAATTATTCTTATCTTTTACTTTCTCACTTTCTCTCTCATATTATATCCTCATTTACATCCATCATTATCATCAATTTAGATCTTTCAAGGTGATCTTTTGTTAACATGTTCCACCTAAGACTGTGATTACCTATTTTAGAGCTTTATTTCAAGCTCCCAGATATGATTTATCTTAAACAACCAAAATTCCTTCTCATCCAATCTTCAGAAAATAAAAATAAAATATAAATTAAGAGAGTCGCAGTTAGTTGCTGCAGCTGCTTAAGAGGGAGGAAGATGATGTAGAAGCTAGAGTTATACAAAGGTTAAATATATACCAAATAAATATATATAAAAATCTCAGAATGCTGTTTTTATGAAGAGGTCTTTGTTTTATACTTTGGACCAATCACTGATTTTTGTTTTTCAGCTTAATTGTCTCAAGAAAATGATTTAGCTTGGCCCATTCGCCAAATCGGTCCATTGTTATCGAATCAGGAAAATAATTGATTCACAAAACTCATATAAAACTTACGAAATTCAGAACGTTGCCAAAATCACAAATTCCAATATAACGAATTCCACAATATCATCTATCTTATTAAATTACTAGATAAAGACCCGCCTATAAGGCGGATAAAAATTAAAAATTAGTATTAAAAATCTTATTAAATTGTTTAAAAAAATATTGTTTATAACTCTTAGTTAACAAATCTAAAAAATTACGGACCAAAATTTAAATAACTTTTTTTTATTTACAATTTAGAATAAAAATTTGTGTGATATGTAGATAAAAAACTATTTAAAATCTACAATTGATAACACGCGTAATTAAAATTTATATATTTAAATTTAATATTAAGATTCATGTTAAGTTATCCAAAATTATATTTTATATTTCGCATACATTTATATATAGGTAATTATTTCTAATTTTTTGGGGTTTTCGCATACATTTATATATAGGTGATTGTTTCTAATTTTTTTGGAGATATGATTTTTTTTAAAAAAGGTAAATTACCTTTTTTATCACTTTAATCATTTTTGGTTTATAATTTTCTTTTTTAAAAAGGTAAATTACTTGTTTATTACTTTAATCATCTTTAGTTTATAATTTACTTCTTTAGAAATGTAAATTTTTTGTTTGTTTATTTTAATCCTTTTTTATAATTGACTTTTTGGTTAAACACGCAGCAACCCACTAAGAGCATGATTATTATAAGGTTCTATATCATGGTTTCTAAAAAAAAAGAAAATAACATAAAATACTGTATATTATTTTTTTATGTAAAAAGAGTGTCTAATACCTATGAATACTTAACAAAAGTTTCTGATCTTAGAAATTTTGTTGAGTATTCCTAGGTATTAGAAACTTTGTTTGCATAAAAAAATAATATACAATATTTTATGTTATCAATTTTTTTTAGAAACCATGGTATAAAATCTTGCAATAATAGTGCTCTAAAGGCTCAAAATAGAACCCAAATTAAAAAATAATTAGCCATGCAAAACAGGTCTTTTCCAGCTTCAAACCCACGATATTTCTAGGCCCATATTTCATATAACCTAGCCACCTCATCTCCACCACCGTTAGATCGCCGGTTTGGCTTCGTAATCCCACGTGTCTCCTAAGCTTCTACTTCAATGATATCGTAGACTTTCTTTAAACCTCATTATGTGTCCACACTTTTCCTTACTACTCACGCCATTTCCTTTCCACACCTTATATATACAGACCATTGTCACGACCCCTGATTTTCACAGAAAGCCTCAGCCCATCTTCTTCTTATTCAGTTTTCTTCACAAATTCTCTCATATCTCACGCAAAATGCTCTCCGTCGATTACGTCGCAACTCCAGCGCAGTCAAACTATATGACGTTTGGCGACTTGCACCTTCGTCGGCGTCTTCTTCATTTCATGCATTTGAAAACCATCAGAAAGGATGGAGAGTTCATGGGGACCACTTTTCTCATCCTAGAAGAAAAGGTAACTGATCCTTCCTCTGCTATATTCTTATTTTCTACTATTTTTTTTTCTTTCTGGTTTTGATATTTGTCTTTAGATTTTTCCATGATGTGTAGGATATGATCTTATTTTCAACCGGACCCCAAAAGACTTTGTTATTCTCACTTCTGCAGAGCTTAAAGAGGTTGGTCTTGATTTCCTTTTCCAATTTACCTTTATCTCAAGATATTAAATTGTTGAAGAAGATTTCGTGTATGTATATTGGGGTTGGAATTATAGAGGTTTCCTCCAATCAATGATTTTTCCTTTTAAATATCTAGATAAAAACATAGCAAATGCAGAAGAAATGAAATTCTTACTTACTTTTTATTTATTTGGGTTCTCTCTTTAAATTCGTTTATATTTTAGTAAGTGTCGAGTTTTAGCACCTCTACTCAAAATTCTTCAAGAAACATGAGAACTGGTTATGGAAAATGGAATGGCTCCTATGACAAGGACTATCCGTTACAATAATTGATTGCAGTGTGAATTCATAATTAATGGGAATTTTAAAGATAAAAAGGAATTGGCTCTTCATATTTTCCTGTTGAAAACTTATAAACCTTATGGAGTTTTTTTTATTAGATTTCTTTACAAGTTTAGGTTAATGTTTGATCCATATGCCAAAATTATATATTACTATCTCTGGGGAATAGAAGACATTAGAAAAGCTAAGGTGTGAATGTATTATGTTATACCTTTTTCCGAAAAGTTAACTACAAAAACATTGGTCTCAGTCTGCCTCTTTGCTCACAGGTACGGACGGTGTTTCATGCTGGCTAATTTTCAAGAGGACTGTGGTGAGTTAACATTTCCAACTCGGAATCTCCTAACATACGCTCTTCGTAGCCTCTTACCAAAATAACACAAGACCATTGGAATATAACCAAGATAATAACACCCCCTTGACTTCATAATTCAATATATCGTTATCAGCTATGGCAATATAGCTGCATCACTTAAACTTAAATTGGTGATTATGATAAGTAGGAAGTTAGTGTACATCTCTCTTACATTTTGTAACAAGGTTACTTCTGATTTGTTGGTGACTACGATAAGTAGGAGGCTTTCTACACACTGGATTATTCTTACGACTAACCTGAGTATTAGTTGTGCAGCTGTTTTTACTGTCTTTGCTTTTATCGATTACGTGCTTTATGTTTTGGCAAGATCACTAAAGCTGCACCTTCCACAAACTGTGACCATCCCCTTCCTGTTATTTATTTTTATAGATACTGTGGTGATATAAATTTTGTATGCTTCCTCATTTTTTGTAACTCACAGCACATATGAAACAATGAATCTAACTCTCAGATTGTGTAACTTCAGTAATATTGGAGAGAAGATGGTATTGTTGGCGCTATCAAATAGCAGAGATGTTGTGGATCTTCGTAGACATTCAGGTAAAATTATATTGAGCAATCACCTGAATTCTCACTGGTTTTTTGGTGTCACCAAGGAATATCACTATCAGAACAACAGCTTGTAGATTGTGCTGAAAGTGGTGTCCCTCTGCCAAGCCAACATTAGTGGTGTTCTCCAAAGAAATGGCTGGTCATATGTGTCCCCTGCTGAATGCAGTAGAATGCTTGACAAGTATGACAAAGCACTTGGCTGCAATAAGTGTGTCTCCCATAACCTGACTGGTGTAATCAGGTATGTTTCAGTACACAATCTCTTCGTAGAAACGCCAAATGGTACCGAGTCAAGTTTTCTATGTGGAGTCTGAGGTTTACAATCACATTATGCTTGATATTGACAATATAAAATGGTCAAAGCTATTTTGTCTACTAATAAAGAAACTTTAGCCATACCGTACACATAAGCCCATCTATCTTGCTGATTGAAATTTACTACACCACAGTCCATAGGCCAAGATGAGTACTATGGCACCCGAAATCAGAAGTGGGAGAGAAATACCACCAATTCTGTCATCAAAGCTGTGTCTTGTATCGCAACAAAAGACATGAATAAGGACCCTGCAAAAACGAAAGAATTGCTACTTCCTATTTCAACATATTTTAATGTTTTACATATTTGCAGCTGTGTTTAACATGTTGAGGATGTTATTTCAATGGTTTAATACTTATGCAAACCAGCTTAATGATTACAATAACCTGGGTAATCAATCAATTTTTCCAGATTAATTCAGTTTGTTTTTAAATTTATATCTATATGATTTATATTGACTAATCAAAACTAAACCATTATTCCTATTTCAGTTTGACCGAGATCACTTCGCTTTTTAGATCAAAGATCATATATTCAAAATATATTTACATTTAAATAATGGCTAAAACAAAAAACGGAAAAAAAAGAAAACCAACAAAAATTTAAGGTCTCAGAAATACTATATGACATAAAAAAATAGCAACATTCTTATCTATATTATTATTATTATTTTTTACAAGCAATAAAATATATTAAAATATACTAAAAACTAATATATGATATAAAATATTTTAAAAACTATAATAAACAAATTTTGTGGGGAGGATTTTGATTTATTAATAGTTTATCGAAAAAGACGAACAATCAAACCCAATGAATGAATCATAACGAAGAGAAAAAATAAATTCCAAAAAGAAGGTAAACTGTTAAATAACATTATAAAAAATACTACGTTTAAACATAAAAAATAATAAACATATAAGATTATTAATTTAAAATTTGCATTTCTTCCACAAGAATTTTAGCCAAAAAATCAGAGATAACCACCTATAAAGATACAAAAAAGTTAAGAATCAAGTTTTTACAATTGCATTTCTTTATAATTAACATTGTAATAATACATTTGCCAAACATATAAATAGAATGTATTTTTATTTTTATTTTTACGATTTCAGAAACACACAATAAATAACAAAAACCTGTTATTTCACATATAGAGAAATTTAAGAAGAAAGTAAAATAGATTACACAACAGAACGGATGAAACCACATAGTAAAAAGGTTAAAATAAATAATAATAATAGAATAATGAAAAAACCAGCTAAAAGAGGAAAAAATATATATAAATCTGTTTAGAAAGTTAGAAAAACACGAAAAAATTATTAAAAAAGAAATTGGGTCCAATATAAGTATACTCCTTATAAACAAATAGGAAAAATAAGAAAAAAAATATAATTAAACATATACAATACCAGAATGACGCAAAAAGAGTTTGCTAAAAAAATAAAAAACCAAAAAAAAGAGAAAATTAATCGCATAAAACAAACACTAACACCACAAACAATAAATAGTAGCTACAAAAACAAAATAAACAAAACAAAATCACAGAAAATATAAAATTTACAAATTAATCTTCAAAAATATAAAAAATATAAAAGAAGTAAAAATAAGTTGCGCATGTGCCGAGTGAGCAGCTTAACTAGTTTAAATAGTAAGGGACATAGAGACCTGAGAGGCAGAGAAGGTTGCCTAATTATAAAAAAGATTATATTAGTAGATGCTAGAAGCGGGTAGAGCACGAACTTACTCAAGTCTGTGATAACTTTACAAGCCGGCGGGCTTTGTAATAAGAGGCATATATACAAGGGAAACGTTGATTGTGAAATTAATAAGAATCAGATAATTTGCTTAAAACATCAAACAAAGCTTTTCAGAATTTCAGAAATCAAGTTCATCTATCTCATCATATCGCCAATGCTTAGACAAGGAGGAGAAGCTACGTCGATCTTTGCAGAAGCTGCAACCTTGAGTACATATGATAAAGTTGTCAAGCTTTTGAGCGGCAGCTTGTATATGATCGTCAATAAGTAACGGGTCACGACATTGAAAAAAGTCTTTGCAATGTGACAGATTAAGGATCGCGAGGTTTTTGAGGAGTATGATTAGTATCAACACTGCTGTAGTCGTGACGAAAGAGCATCGCAAACTCAAGATTTGCGAAGCGGTGTAGTAGTCCAAATAACCCAAATATTTAAAGTTGGTGAGGTTACTGCAGTTCTCTCCCACAGCTTGAAACTCAATTATCCCAGTGAAATAGGATTCATGAGCGATGATCAGTGTTTTAAGATTCTTCCACTTACTGAACGCAAACTGAAAAGAATCCTTATTATAGTAGCACCAGCGCGGTAAAGCAAGTTTCTCGATGTTTGGCATCCTGAAAAAAGGAAATACGTTTTGAGAGACACGTCATGCAGGCAAATCTGCTTTTATGATTCAGTTGTAAAGATGAAAGTTACCTCACAGCAACGAACATCAGATCGTCCTCATAAATAACGGAATTGAACCTAAAGAACAAATTCTTCGGGGTCGTGCGACTAAACTTAGTAATATCCGTGAGACTTCTGGTTACTTCAGAATTGTCGGAGAAGAACTTGATGATCTTTTTCCAAATATTCCTAAGACTTAGGCTTTCTTCTTCATCATCTTCTTCTTCTACTTTTCGGAACTTGTCAAGGTCGACGGTGGTCCACAGAGTTTTGCTATGAGAGGCAAGAAACCAAGAGATGCAGACACGCGAAGCTCCCTTGGTAAGGTCCCTTATGTTGAGCTTAGCGAATATAAGCTCGAGTATGTCTCTGTTCAGAGTCTCCCACTTTGAAACTTCTCTTGAGCTGTCTGCGTTCTTCATCACGTTACAACTATAAACAGACAAAAGAGAAAAAGGGTTGGATCAAATAAAAGCTTTGAACATGATTTATTGAGAGTTTCCATCTCTGGAATCTTCCTTCCATCGCATGTATAAAAAGGTTTTGATTTCGTATGAAAACTCTCAGATCCTCCTGATCTAACCATAGTCTAGTAACCACTTAGGTTAACGTAAAAAAAAGGATAGTACTTTTAGGGTTAGTTTTTTCTTTTTTTTACCTTTACGGATTCTCCCAATAGCAAGTTTCTTCTGTGTTTAAGTGTCTTATATAACTTGTGGATTCTTAGAGACGAAATAAGTTCTCCAGATTTTATAGGTATTCCAAATTTCCAAGTCAAGACAAAAAGCTATCTTAGATAAACTAGATTTTTGATCGACCCTACACTTGATAATTTTTTAATATATATTTTTAAAATCAATAATATTTAGTAAATATTATTTTTATATTTAATAATAACGTATATATATATATTATAATATATTTTACCACTTAATTTACATCTATTAATGTATGACACTTGAGGTTAAAGGGAGTTAAAAATATTCACTATATTTTTAAAAATATTTATTATAATAATTTTTAATAGAATAATACAATTTAATATTATAGGTTTTTTAGATTTTTTAATTTTTTAAATGTGATATTTATTTGTTATAGAATATTAACTAAATATAAATTTTTAGTTTCCAGAATAAATCAAATAATATTGATAAATTTCAAATTTGAGAAGTTACTAATTAAATATAAATAGATCATATAAAATTTCAACTAGATATAAGATATCTTAAACATAATCCAACAATTTTTTATATCACATCAAATATTTTTTCTGAACCTTTACATGAATAATTATTTTTTATTTCTTCACAAATCCATTAAATCTCTTAATAAATACCTCAAAAACAATATATTATTTTTTTAGATAAATTGCGCTAAAATCTAATGTTAAAAATATAATTAGCTTATTGAAATCAAATCATTGTTATTATCTTATAACTTGCTAAAAATAATTGTTAAAAATATATCTTAATTTTACGGTAATATATAGAAGATTATTAAAAACTAAATACATCAATTTAATCTAATATTAAATAAAAAATATTATAAATAAATCAGTTTGAGAAACATATTAAGTAAATGAATCAATTTTTTATTAGTTTCACAATTAATTACAATAATGCATAATCTACTATATATAAAATTATTAAAATAATAATAAAACAAAGAAGTATATATATATATATATATATATATTTTAGCATAATTTTATGTCTATTGTATTTAAATAGTCAAAAAGATTAAACAATATGATATTCAGATTTAAGTTATAGAAAACAAAATCAATCAAAGCTCTACAGATAGAAACTTTTATATTTTCAATATATATAATTGTTTTTCAAGATTACAACCCAATATTAATTAATAATTTTTCTTATTTTTCCATTTTTGATGTTTATATTATTGTTTCAGAATTTTAAAACCTTTTCTAATAGCTACAAAAAAATATAGAAAATACAATTAGCTTAAAATGATCATTTAGGATATTTTATTGGTCATTTAAAAGCTATTGTAGAAAATTTTGAAAGTATACAATGTCCATTTTATTAGTATAATATTCAATTGTATAGTGTATTGAGTTTAAAAGTTATATAATATCAATCTTATTACTTCTTAGTATAAGAATTAACTAAAATCATTATCTGACCTAAAAATTAATCATATACATAAAATTTTTTTATTAATATATTTGATTTATATTTTTGGGTCATCAATATATGTTCTAAGTTATATATGATGAATTATATAATTGAGACAGTTGTCTTGAATTAAAAGAATTTAATATAATATTAAGTTAATTTTTTTATTAATAGAAACTTATAGATATTTTTCTTACGTTGACTATTTGTTTTTAATATTCTAATTTTTTTTTGTCACTATATCTAGTGTAGGTTATATATAGCTAATTATAAAAATTATATAATTATTTTATATTTTATTTAATAGATAATTTTTTTATCTTATATTTTAAATTAGAAAGTTTGATAATCTAATATTAAGTTAACTTTTAATAGAAATTTACGTATAATTTTTATCTTATGTTTTAAATTAGAAAGTTTCCTAATCTAAAATTAATTTTTTTAACAGAAATTTATTGATAATTTTCTTATCTTTTGTATTTTTCTATTAATAATATAATTATAAAATTTAAAAATTTTCTTTAATTTCCAATGTTGATGTGGAATGATATTATTGTTTATTTTAAAATTTTAATCCTATGTAGACATTTTCAATGACATTTAATTTCAACTTTTTCTTGTGAATTTATTAGATTTCTTCTAATTTATTTTCACCATATCTATTATAGTGTTTTGACTAATAATATATTTTGTTAGTTAAAAAAATTATAAAATTTCATAGAACAAAATTTAGATATTATATTTTCTGATATGTTACATGCATTTGCGGGGATCTTTAGGCTAGAGTAGAGACTACTACTGTGATTTGAATTAAGCCAAGATTTGGTATATTTTTGAATTAAAATTGTCCCATCACACTTTAATTTGCTTCATTGCAGATAAAGCTGGAGTGTAAACACAAAGGTGTTCTTCATGAAGTGCTGCACAGTGTCAACCAGGTACAGTATTCTCTTCTTGAGTAAACATAAAAGTTCCAGACATCTCATCTCTTTTTGTCTTTGTTGCATGTTTATGAAAAATTTGATGCAGGCTCCATGCCCGAAGTTGACGATGCACGTTTTGAATATTTTACCAAAAAAATCTCAAACGTTGTCTTTCTTAGTTAGGCCCTGTTCCTTTGGTAATGAGGATGAGATTTTGGGATGCAGCGTCTAAACGCAGTAACTAAATGATGTTTGTTTATGATTTTGATTATGCATCCTGAAATTGTATCTAAATGCAACTATAGTATAACCTCTATAAATTAATACTCGATAAATTAATAATCACTATAAATTAATAAATTTCTCTAGTTCCAAGTCGGGACAGTGTAAAATTTAACAAAATTCGATAAGATAATAAGATAATAATTTTTTTAAAACTCCTATGTAAATATATGGTCCCAATAAAATTATAAATTTAATAATTACATATATATATGTATATATACATATATATACTAAGATAATATATTAAATATGAATATGATATTTTTTTTATTTAAACTGAAGATATCATTAATATTTATCTCTACTTTTATT